>JXCR01055006.1:130829-140999 GCA_002079205.1 Phalaenopsis hybrid cultivar | reverse complement strand
ATATATATATATATATATATATATATATATATATATATATATATATATATATATATATATATATATATATATCTGTGTGCGCGCGCGCGCATTGTATATTTTATGTTTTAAACTAGACTTATATGCTATGCATTTAATATATATTAGGGTTTTTACGTACCAAACACCAAATATATTAAATATAATATTTTAACAATCCAAATTTTAAATATAACATTGTAATAATACAACCACCTTCCTTTACGCATTAGTGAAGACTTCGACTGAAAGTTTCATGTGATTAAAATGTAATATTTAAGTTTATACTTAATTAAAATGTTATATTTAATGTTTGTGTGGCTAAAATGTTTTATTCAACCTTTTGAATGGTTGGTACGTAAAACCACTAAAAACGGCCAAGCATGCAAGCATAAGTGTTTTGATTCTTGTGTGTCGATCACATAAGAAAATAGTTAAAAAGTTACTCCTACAAGTGAACTCTAGTTTACTGACATACGAAACCTAGTTGGACTCAATCATAATTGTAAAAATGAAAGCAAACACAATAAAGAAAAACAACAAAATCTAGAAACAACAAGAAGCATGAGTTCGAGTGTCCTTAAAAGGGGATGAGGGTCGTGCTTTTGTGATTCAGGTGTAACGTGTTTTCGTGGTTCTTCTAACAATTTTGTGTGTTTCAGGATAAACAGTTTATCCTGAAACATGACCCGCGGGTCGACCACGGGGTTCGACCTACGACCTGTATTTAGTGTAAAAATGAAACTGCACTTTCAGATAAAAAGACGCGTATGTACCGCAGCATTTTAAAAAATAAGACGCACTTGCTGCCCAAATGATCCTAAATCAACATATTTTCACAAATACCTTCTGCAGCCCGCAAACCTTCCCTGCCTCGCTCCCCTCTCCTTTCGCTCTCGCTCGAAACCATCTTCTACTTTCACCTTCTTCGTCCTCCCCTGCTCGAAACCCTAGCGGTACAGTCGCGACTCGAGCTAGCTGTGAAGGCAACAACGGGATTGCGGCGTACAAAAGATCTCCTATACTCCCGTATATCTTTTTTTCCCACTCCACTCGTACCGGACTAATCTTCATCTTTCTCATCCTTTCTCCCACCCCGCTTCCCGCGCTTCAGTTCTTCTGAATCCCATAAATCCACCTCCCAACAGGATTTATTAAATCCGGAATTTAAGGCAAAACGGTGGAGAAACGGGATTTGAAGTTGTCATTTTTTATGCTTGGCAGGATTTAGGTTAAATCCTGATCAAATCCTGCTACCAAACAGCCTCATAAGTCTTTCCTGATCAGTCCCTTACTCTATTGCTGTCGGTGTTCATCGGAGAAGATGGGGAAGAAACAGCACAGCAAGGATCGAATGTTCATCACGAAGACAGAATGGGCAACGGAGTGGGGCGGCGCTAAATCCAAAGACAATGGCATACCTTTCAAGCGCCTTCCATTCTACTGCTGCTCGTGCGTGATTCTCTTTCAATTTTGACAATCTCATGTTTTTTTTTTTTCCTTTGTATTTCTTCATTTCCAAATTTTACATTTTTTGGCTGTAGGTTAACATTCACTCCTTTCGTGGATCCCGTTTGCACGGATGATGGAAGTGTGTTCGATGTAATGTAAGCGACTTCTCGTTTACCTCCCTTGCCCTAATTTGTATTTTTTAATGAATATGATCTGGTTTTCTCTTTTGATCTGACCTATAAGGTATTGAGATATTCGGCGCAGGAATATAATCCCGTATATTAGGAAGTTTGGGAAGCATCCTGTCAATGGAGGGCCTCTGAAGCAGGATGATTTAATTCCCCTGACATTCCACAAGAATTCAGATGGTATCTCAGAACCAGATTTTATTCTTTTTTCAGATTCTATTTCCTTTATCTCTGAAAAAATATGACTGAGCGTTAACTCCAGTGGTCATAGAATTATATGAACAGATGATAAATTACATAGATTGCTGTTGAATTAAGTCTCACTGTAATGTCTATTTCTAGTTTTACAATTTATGGTAGAAACATTAGATTTCTTTAGGTCTGCTGGATATTTAAAAGGGACATTTACATTCATACCAACAAATCTTATATATTTATTTATGTAACACCCAAAGTTTTGATATTTACCCTTATAATATGTTTGTGTCATAAACTTATGCATGAAAAAGGTGGATTTCACTTTTAAAAAGGTAGTGATGGTGGTACTTTTTGATGTGATGTTAAAGATTTGAGTTGTATGCATGTAAATATGAATGGGGTATATGTAAATACATAAAATTTAAATGGGAAATAAGAAATTGTGTTTGAGTTTAACTTAGAAAAGTATAATCAGACAAACCATGAAAGTCCATTTTCTTTTGTACTGTTCTATGAAGGATATCTTCTACAACGGATTTGCATTCATTTCTAAGGAAAACTATTAAAAGCATTCATTTGTGTGTTTGATTTTTTTCCTTTTATTGCAGGGGAGTTTCATTGTCCTGTTCTCAACAAAGTCTTCACAGAATTTACACACATCACTGCTGTAAAAACGACTGGAAATGTGTTCTCTCATGAGGTATGATTCTCTGAGAAAAAGAAATATTTGGAGGGGTCTGAGATATACGCTTTTCGGTTAATAAATCTTGATATTTTATTATGCAACAGGCCATCAAAGAACTAAATATCAAAAACAAAAACTGGAAGGAGTTACTAACAGATGAACCATTTACGAAAGATGATTTGTTAACAATTCAGGTGATTAGTCAAACAATTTGTATGATATTTCAAGGAGAAAATTGCCAAAAATAGTTTCTTGACTATTTATATGAGGCCATTTTAATCTCAGGATATATAAAAGTGTCAGATTAGTTTGCAAACTCTTTTATTATGGGCTGGAATAATCCACAGAGAGGAATATTTTAGCGCCCATTAAAAGAACCTGGGAACTAACTTAGCATTTTTTTTAAGCTCTGGGACTTAAACGACACCATATAAAGAGTCAATGGACCATTCCAAAACTTTTGTCTATTTTCAAGCTACCATTTACTCTCTATCGGCTCATTGTTCTGCTGATATATCAACAGAATCCGCATGCACTTGATAGCAAGGTGGTCGTTGAATTTGATCATTTCAAAAAAAATCTGAAGCTTGATGATGATGGTGAGAATCCCCTTTTTAATGGAGGAAATATTAGATTCATCCTCTCTGATATATATTGCATGAAAGAAGATAACTTATTGTTAACATTTTTCAGATTTGAATAGGATGAAAGATGATCCTACCTATAACATAAATGTTTCTGGTGATATCAAGCAAATGCTGCTAGATCTTGGAACGGAAAAGGCAAAGCAAGTTGCTTTACTTGGTGGTGGTGGAAGCAAAGCACAAAATGAAAGAGCGTCCGCTCTTGCTGCCATTTTGGCTGCAAGATCGCGCATCAAAGAAGATAAAAATTCAAATTCTAAAGGAGATGATAAACCGACTCTATCTTTTAGTATCGTGGATGCAGCATCTGCTTCTGTTTATGGGAGAAGTGCAGAAGCAGCAAAAGTAGCATCTAGTGACAAAACAGCAGCTCGTATTGCGATGCACAGGGCAGGAGAAAGGGCACCTGTAAACGCGAAGCTAGTATGTGAAGTTTCTTTATTTCTATCCAAGTGCTGTCAGCTTAATTTTTTATCTAGAAAAGTGTCAAAATAGTCCTTTGAATCTTTACAGGGTTCATTTTAGTCCCAGAGTATATACAAGTCTCAATTTAGTTCTCATATTGTTTTAATATTGGTTGAAATATTACCCACTGAGGATTATTTCTGCCCCAAATTAAAGAGTTTGGGGATTAATTTGACACTTTTATGGGCTCCTAGACTACAATGGCTCATTTAAACATTTAGAGGCCTATTTTGACACTTTACGCATTTTTTATCTCTTGGCATTTTTTCCGAATTTTATGTTTATTACTTCGATTCTCATACTGTAATATTTAAAATATATGAAGGTCAAAAGCCGTTTCACCACCGGCGCTGCTTCGAGATCATTTACATCAACTTCTTATGATCCAGTTACAAAAAATGAATTTGAATATATTAAAGTTGAAAAAAATCCAAAGAAAAAAGGATATGTTCAGCTGCATACGACACATGGCGATTTGAATGTGGAGCTTCACTGTGATATAACTCCGCGGGCATGTGAAAATTTCATCACTCTCTGTGAACAGGGATATTATAATGGGATTTCTTTTCATCGAAATATAAGGTATGTTGAAAGTCTAACACTATGGCTTGATTTACTTTATTTTGGGCCATTTACATGCATACCACTAAATTCCCATGTATTTACATTTCTAACAATTAAACTTTATTTTTTACATTCATACCATCCAAATCTTTAGTATCGCATCAAAAGTACCACTATTTTAACTTTTAAAATGTGAAACACACCTTTTTATGCATAGGCAAGCTGGCATGTTTGTAAACTTGAAGTTTAGTTGTTAGATATGTAAATACATAGGATATCAAATGGTATGTATGTAAAACTTCTCCCACCCTTTTTTTTTTTGTTTCACATAGAATTCTGATTCCAATTGCTTTAGAAACTTTATGATTCAAGGCGGGGACCCGACGAGTACTGGAACGGGTGGGCAGTCCATTTGGGGTAAGCCTTTCAAGGATGAGTTAAATTCAAAACTATTGCACTCAGGAAGGGGTGTTGTTAGTATGGCTAACAGTGGACCTCATTCAAATGGCTCCCAGTTCTTCGTTCTATACAAGTCTGCAAACCATTTAAATTTCAAGCACACGGTGTTCGGTATGGTTGTAGGTGGCTTAACCACCCTCGCTGCTATGGAAAAGGTTCCTGTTGATGACGATGATCGACCTTTGGTGAGTGCAACTTTGCAATTATTTTCTTCATACTTGCTAGTTTTTATTTTGCAAATATAATCTTTCATACTGTGCCCCCGTGTATGAACCACATAGTTTTACGATGTCATTTTTCATTCTGGTTAGCATGGCTAAGGAACACTTGTAATCCATCTACTATGCTAGCTGGGCAATCTCTTCTATAATTGAGGGTGTCGTTGCATAGTTTTGAAGTAGTTCGACTACAATAGGCTTTTTTTCCTTTTAGGGAAGTTTACATACCTAACACCAAATTCTTATGCATTTACATATTTAACACCTTTGATATTTACATCTTTTACATTTTGGTATTAAAAATCTATGCATGAAAATGTATATTTCACTTTTAAAAGGTTAGTGATAGTGGTGCTTTTGATGTGATGTCAAATATTTGAGTGTTCTATATGTAAATATGAAACTTTAGGTGTTAGATATGTAAATATATAAGAATTGTATGGTGTATATGTAAATGCCGCTTTCTTTTAATTCCACATTTAGTGTTCGAATGTTAGAAGCAACAAGCTGTCCAATCATTAGAGGATTAGTATGAAAAGTTTAAACTGAGTTCATGGTGCCCGCCAATGTGATCCAATATACATGGATTCTTATTGCAAGTGAATTTGTTTCCTTATTTCTTGATTCTATCTCCATATTTTACATTCTTGTTTTTTTTTAAATATGATTTTTTTAGCACTATCATTACCGTGTTTCAAGCCCTGGGTGTGAAAAGTGGAGAGCTGCATTAGGTAGTTAATAACCAACTTAAAATTTGTTGAAAAATCATGACATGAATGCTAGGACATCCCCTGGAAGCAACACGCTGGATGACCTGAATACAGTGAAAAGTGTGTGAGGGTCATTACATTGACGCTCGGGTGTAGTGTCAAATAAAAAATGATTCTCGCATTACGGATGGATGTGGGTAATTAAGTTAGTCTATGAAACTAATATTAGAATGAGATCTTGGAATATAGATACTTTCATAGGTAAATTAATAAAATTAGTTGATATTATGATTCATAGAAAGATAAATATTTTATGTATTCAAGAAACTAAATGGGTTGGAGAAAAAACTAATGAGATTAATAGCTTAGGTTTTAAACTTTGATATTCATGTAAGAGTCACACTAGAAATGGTGTAGGTGTAATTATAGGTAAGAGTTTAAAATATAATATTGTAAAAATTAATATAACTAGAGATATAATTATAGCCATAAGATTGTTGTTGATGCTAAGATTTTTTAATATTATAATTGTTTGTGTTCTATATAGATTCTAAAGAAAAATTTTAGAATAATCTTAGAAGAATTAATACAAATGTTACCTGTTGAAGAAAGAATTTTTATTAGAGGAAATTTAAATGAACATGTAGGTAGAGTAGTACAAGATTTTAGAAATATTCATAGTGACTATGACTTTGAAGTGATTAATGAAAAGATAGAGACATATTAGATTTTGCTTTAGCGTATGATTTTTTTATTGCTAATATTTTATTCAAGAGAAGAAATAAGCATATTATTACTTATAAGAATGAATTTAATAAAACACAAAATTGATATTTTTTATGAGAATAAGAGATTGTCGAGAATGCAAAGATTGTAAGATCATTCCAAAGTAAGAATTTAAGTACTCAACTTCGATTGTTAGTTCTGGATTTTAAGCTGAAGAGTTTTAAAATAAAGAATAGTAAGAAACATTGTCATAGAATTAAATGAGGACACTTAAAAGACGCAAATAAAACTATTCTTTTGAGTAAACTTTAAGATTTTTAGATTTGAGATGTTCATGAAGATGCAAATTCTATGTGGGACAAACTAACAAATACTATTAAACAATTGACAAAAGATATAGTTGGAAAATCAAATTGAAAATTTTTTATAAATAGAAATAGCTGGTGGTGGAATAATAATGTGCAAAAAAAGATGAAATATAAGAATTTATGTTATAAAAATTGGTTTAAATGTATAGAGAACTAGGAAAAATATAGAATGACTCGTAGGGAGTCTAAAAGAACTATCTGTGACATTAAAAATTCTGTTTTTAGTGATCTTTATAATAGATTAAATACTAAATATAGTGAAAAATCTATGTATAACATAATCAAACAGAGAGAAAAGAAAAGTAAAGTTTTAACTCAAGTATAAATTTCTTAAGGATTAAAATAAAAAAGTATTTTTCTTTAAAAAAGATATTCGACATAGGTGGATGAGTTATTTTGATAAACTTTTCAATGATGTTTTTGAAAATACGATCGGCCTTAGTAATCTTAATATCGTTAATAATAATCAATTTTTTAATTTACCGTCGCATTAGTGAAAAAGAAGTTGAAGCTTTAAAGAAAACCAAGGGTGGAAAGTTTGTAGGACCTGATGATATCCCAATTGAAGTGTGAAAATATTTAGAATATTTGGGAGTTTCTTAGCTTACTAAACTCTTTAATATTTTTTTTTTTAATAAAAAAAATGTCTGAGTGATGAAGGATATTTTGGTCATTTTTAAGAATAAAGAGGATGCATAAGAGTGTAAATTTTAGAAGAATTATGTTGATGTGTGTCATACTTCTAAATTATGGGAGAGGGTAATTGAACATTGGTTAAGACTTATTACAAAGATTTTTCATAATCAGTTTGGATTTATGCTAGGTAAGTCTACTATGAAAGCTATACATTTATTGAGAGGTTAGATTGTGAAGACAGAGAGAATAAGGAGGATCTTCATACGATTTTTATTGATTTAGAAAAAGCTTATGATAAGGCTCCAAGATATGCCCTTTGGAGAGTTCTGGAGAAGAAAGGTGTTGATATGACTTGTATTCAAGTGATTAAAGATATGTGCTAGAGTTGTTATTTGTGTTTGAACAGAAGGAGGATTGGCCAATTATTTTTCTATTTCGATTGGATTACATCAAGGATCGGCTTTAAACCCGTATATTTTTGCTTTAGTTATAGATTTTCGTATTGGACATTAACTGGTGGATGTACCTTGGTGCATGTTTTTCGCTGATGATATACTTCTTGTGGATAAGACTAGAGAAAGAGCTAAGGAAAAACTTGAATATGGAGGTCTACTTTGTAATCTAAAAGTTTTCGTTTGAGTAGAGCTAAAACTAAATACATGGGATATAATTTTAGTAGTAGTAGCTCTAGTGAAAGATTTGTAACTATAGGTGTTCAAATTATTAAAAGGTGTGAATGCTTTAGATATCCCGGGTCTATTGTTCAAAGTGATGGTGATATAGATGGAGATGTTCTTAATAGAATTTAAGTTGGTTGGTTGAAGTGGAGAACTGCTTCAAGCCTTTTGTGTGATAGAAAAGTACCGCTTATAAGATGGTGGTGAGACCTTCAATGATCTTTGACGCAGAATGTTGGCCTTTAAAAGAGAAGCATAAAACTAAGTTAAGTGTTGCCGAGATGAGAATGCTTAGGTGGATGAGTGGCTTTACACTTAAGAGAAAAAATGTGAAATGAATATATTCGTGATAGGGTTGGTGTAGCTCCAATGGCGGACAAAATTAGAGAGAGTCGTCTTATATGGTTTGGTCAGATTAAACTCCGACCATCTGATGATCCAGTTAGGAGAGTAGACGTTTTAGATTTGACTTATGTTAAGAAAGCCAGAGGTAAGACCTAGAAAAACTTGGGCATTTTGTATAAAAAATAATCTTAATTTATTAGAATTAAATGAAAATAGCACACTTAGTAAGACGCAATGGAGGAAAATGATTCATGTAGCGGACCTCACTTAGTGGGATAAAGACTTGTTGTTGTTGTTTCTAAATATGCTTTTCTAGTCGACCTATTTGGTTTAACTAGTTCAGAAAACATTGTCTACTTTTATATAATTGCATTTTGTTCTCATAGAAACTTTAAAATTTTTTGAGCTATTTGACATGGTTGCTTCGATTTTTCTGCAGATAGTTGACTTGTTGTGGCGTTAGTTTTTAAAATATTCATTACATAAATCAAACAATAAAAGAGAGGCTGTGTTTTGGTTAGAGATTTGCGGTTACTGTAGCTACAGAGTAGTGTAGCAGGGTAGTGCGGTGATTTTTGTAGCTCCACTTTTTTTGTAATTTCTTGCGGTATTTCCTCCGTTGCTGTCGGACATTCTACTAAGCTAAGTTGGGGGATTTTAAATTAAATTTGAATTATTTATTTTTGATGCAATTAATCTAAACTTCAATTGTTATTGATCCTGCATTAATGTTACCTATTAGCCTGGTTTATGTGGAGTTTAAAAATAGGTGTTTTGAGTCTGTAATAGATTGATTTTGGGATTAAATCCTAAAATGACAAATTTATCCCTAGAGTTTTACACTCCAATTTAGTCCCCTAACTATTTAAAATGTATTCTAATGGGTCCCTTGTCTAGAAATCATGGCACAAATGATATCAATTTAATCCCCCTACTATACAAATCTGATCTTTGTTTCGCCCCTGAGGAATCAATTGGGATCAATTTTCAGCAATCTGGGGGACTAGATTGGAGCGCTGCAAAACAATATGATTAAATTCATGACATCCGAGTAGTTTGGGGACCATTTTGAGATTTTTTAGCCTTCACATATATTTTTTTTCAGTTTCAATCTTGTAAGTGCAAGTTAAATGTATAGTTCATTCGAGTGCAGTCCAAGTGTAATTACATAGTTTTGGGAGATGTTTCCTCAACCGACATGAGTTTCATTTTTTCTTAGTTTAGTAATTTTGTTCCTTACAGAAAATAATAATCCAAAAAATTGATAACTGTATTAGTTGACAAGATCTTGCATTTCCTTTCATACTCGTTTCTCCTGCACCTATAATTTTATCAAGCTCCTTCTGGTTATGCAGGAAGAGATAAAGATCATAAATGTAAAAATTTTTGTAAATCCCTACACTGAGCCGGATGAGGATGAAGAGAAAGGAGAAAAGGAGGCTGCTCCAGCCATCGAAGATGACGACGACAAGGTTATATTCGAAATTTATTTGGCATTCAATTCTTATGTGGTGATGGATGCAAGTTCTAACATTCTAGTCTTTCTAATCCTTATTTTCAGCATAAAGTGGGTTCATGGTTCAGCAATCCAGCTACAGCTGCAACTGGGAATGAAACTTCAACTGGTGGTGTGGGAAAGTATCTTAAATCGAGGAACACCAGATCCGACGCCGCAGAAGGCGACAACAATACAGGTCTTGATTCCTCCATGAAGAAGAGAAAGGTAGCAGCATCAACTGTAGAATATAATAATTTTTCAAGCTGGTGAATACTTTGCCATCTATGTTTATCAGAGGGGCCTGGTAAGAAAAATCTTC
>JXCR01055006.1:115087-130593 GCA_002079205.1 Phalaenopsis hybrid cultivar | reverse complement strand
TATATATATATATATATATATATATATATTGTGTTAAATGATGCTGTGGGCATCTCTATTATATAAATTAATGTATCTGATATTAAATAAAAATAAAAATGTTGTTTTATATCAAATATATTTTTATTTTAAATAATTTCCAACACCTAAATTTTAATTTTTACATAACAATCCTAAAACTTAACATTTACATTTATAACCTTTTGCTGTCATTAAAAAGTATAAATCACTTTTAAAAAATTCTTAATGATGACATTTTTTAAAAGTAAAACATGGAAGTTAGTGCTATGCATGTAAATGCCCTAATTATTATATTTTGGCATAGTTAAATGTTATTCATCAATAAACAAACCATATTATTGCATACCTAACAATTACTTTTGCATTACATACATACAAATGAATTTAATCAATAAAAAGATTTGATAAATTAAATGCGCAACAAATGCGACTGTAATTAAGAAAACTTTAATGCAAGAACAAAGCTCTAAAAGTCACATAATGAGATGAAAAGAAACACCATACAAAGAGCCATTTATTTCATAGCATTCGTTTAACACAAATAGAACAATTGTTCACAACAATTAAGTTAAAATTACACAAAACACCAACTCTTTACAGCCCATAGATATTGGGCTTTTATAAACAATAAGAAAACCCAAATCAGCCTCAGAAGAAGTCAGAAGGCCCACTCCCAGTTAGCCAAAACCTCAAAGTCCTAAAACAGTAGAAGATTGCTACAGAGAGGCCAAATACTCAATTCTTGGTCTTAGAGTGCTTGACAAGCCAGTCAATAACGACATCGATGTTCGTCGCATTTTTGCACGAGATCATGAAGCAGCCAACTTCGCGGTCGGTAATGGACTTCAGCCCCCTATGATAAAGGTTGGAGATAGAAAGGATTGAAAGAAGGGGCATATTTATGAAAAAATATTACATTAAGGGTCCTGACGCAAATTATTGTCTGCCACGTATACAGTCCAGCTCCCTTAGTAAAAAAAAAAACTAAATAATTTAATACACGGTGGGTCCGGACTGTACACGTGACATGTAATGATTGGAGTTATGATACATTTTTGCATCATTCTTTTGTGTATGCATGCTAACATCTATACTTTGCTTTTTTTTACTTTTATGCTGCCCAAATCTTTCACCTCACATAAAAAATACCATCATTTTAACTTTTAAAAAGTGAAATACAGCTTTCAATGCATGGGTTAGGCGGTCTGTATGGAAAAATTGAAGTTTGGGTGTTAAATGTAAATGCATGGGAATTGAGTGGTGTGTATGTAAATCTTCCTTGAATGAAAACAAGTAGAAGCTTACATGTTCTCAGTTAAGGCTTCCTTAGGGAGCGCTTCATGCTTGTCAATTTTATTCCCAAGTAATAGCAAAGGAATACCAGTTAGTGAGGGCTTGCTCAATAGGTCATGGAGTTCGCCTCTTGAGATTGATAAGTTCTCATGATCAGCTGCATCAACAACGTACCTGCAGGAAATAATGAACAAATTAAACTTGGAATATTTACATATATACCACTGAATTCCTACGCATTTACATGTCTTAACAACTAAAATTCAATTTTTATGTATATATATATATATACAACCTTACATTGCATGGCAATGTGCATTTCACTTTTTAAAGCATTATATCACCATATAATATCTAAATAGCCATCCAAGGAATTCACACAAAAATATGAAGACTAGTTGTATTCACAAGAAGATTTACATGCCAAAGGAGACAAATTTATAATTCTATATATCTATATGTGCCAATGTATTAATATTGTTGTGATTCAAATAGTTCAATCTTCGTCAATCCAAACAAAAATATTTAATGAATCAATATCTCGTATATAATTTTTCCATGAATGCAATAAAATGTAGAAGATACGACTCATTTCCAAAATGAGCAATCAAAGCTCTCCCAAGTTATGATGAGCTTAGCGCAACACAATCTATATGCTGACATAAGTGATGCAATTGAGCTTGAGCATATACCCGCTTCCCAACATCTCGTGCTTAATTTTGTCCCCAAAACTATTCCGCAATAAGAAACAAATCCATTTGTATTCCCCTTAGACAAGATGCTCCAACACGAACAACAACATGTTGGATCAATAAAAGAATATTGGTTCTTCAAACGTGAAATTCGAACCTCAAACTTATGACCATCGATCTCATAACTGTGCTCTAATATTATTTGTTATAATGAGAGCTCCAAGACTGGAGGCGTCACCATGAATCATGCGTCATAAAAGTAGAAGATGATAAATAATGAGAAAATATGACAAAGTTATGCCAAGATTGTGCTTCGGTTTCACTCAACATATTTTCAGTGGAAAAAAGATGGAATTTGATCCAGTGGAAAAAAGGCCACAATTATGGTATAAAATACAAAAAACATTCACTGACCCTTTCCTAATTCCCAACATATCTACACAAACAAAGGAGAAGAATCTCACATAGAGATTACTTCACATGCACCTCAAGTGCACAATTGATTCAATAAACCTTAGAATCAAAAGGTTGTGTTGATGATCACAAGAAAGAAACATCCTTGATCATTTGGTTCAAACTGTGAGTAGCTTTCATCATATAAGCATTGGTCAAAAAATAAGAGTATTGATGAATTCCTAAGCTAGTTGATATTCCCGATATGACGTATATAACAAATAAGGCAATCACAAGATTCCCGAGATTTAAATTTCAATATAAATGAGCCCCAACGCGCTCATTTTGTTGCAAATTTGGTTGTCTAATCCCCATCAATCCAAAAAAAATTTTTTTTTTGATAATCTAGGCCTTATACAATACTTCATCACTTGGCAAAATGTGGCAAATATAACTTAGTGATCAATGGTGCTTATTTTCCATCAGCAAGCAAATCATTAAATGATATGGTGCAATTGCTAATAAATTAAAAGCTAAAACGGTAATAATGGTAGAACAAAATAACAAAGGATAAGTAACATACACAATGGCAGAGACCGCACGACAATATCGCTCCCACATGCTTCGAAACCTTGGCTGACCACCAAGATCCCACAACTTTATGGTAACATTTCCCTTAGTAACCTTCCTCATATTGAACCCTACCTAAAATATCAAAAAGTTGACAGATTTATCCTCATTATAAGAGAAGCTAATGATCAAACGAAACACGAAGAAGAATTTTCCATCCTGAAATGCAGATGAAAAATCAACTCACAGTAGGGATCATGTCTTCACTGTATCCTCCAGTCTGCACATGACACAAGAATAAGTTCAATATAAATATTATCAAAGATTAAGTATAGTTCTGTGAGTAAAGTACTTAAAAATCAATAGATACAAACCGCAATAACATTAACAAGTGATGTTTTCCCTGCATTTTGGAGACCTATCAACGACAGCTCCATTTCTTGCTTGAAGAACAGGCTGCGAATTTACAGAATCCCCAACATAAGTGCATAGAGACAAATTCTTCACTCCAACAAAAAATTTATATAAACATCTGTTAAAAAAACATTAAGAAAATATTTCCAAGCAGCACAGAACAGATCAAAAGGGGAGAAAAACTTGTGTTTTCAGACATTCCAAAATTATTTCTTTTTCCACTAGCTCTTCACTGGATCAATACCAGTTAACCAAAGCTCGGTGACAATAAGATCCACTCCATACCGCATTAAAAAAGAATCCAAACAAAACCCTAATACCTCCTGCTTTCAATACCAACAGCTACCCTTTAAGCGCCCAAAATCAATCAACACGAATGGTTCAAGAAGCAATGCTTAATAAACTGAAACAAAAACCTCTCAAATGCAGAAGGAAATGGCACTATGGATGAATTTCCTCACCTCCGCAGCCAATTGAGGAAAGATTCCCACAATCCCATAGCGGAAAACAAGAACGGACGTACTAAATGCAAGCAGGGTTTGAAATTGGGGAGGTTAGGGAAAGAGAGATCTGTTTAGGGTTCGCGAAGACCGAAGAGATTAGGGTTTCGCCGCCCTCTTTGTTCCCCTATACGATGATCGGAACGGAGAGCTCTCCCGCCGCAGCTCCGCTTTGACCAGTCCCACGCACACGATGGCTAAGAATATAAATATGGAAATGTATCGATCTGTAAAAAAAAAATTGCACACATATCACGTTATTCCTATTACTTTACATTTCTAATATATAAAATATTATTTTTTTACATTTAAATTAATTTATTTATATTGGAAATTTTATTTTTTATTTTTTAAAATATTAAAAATAAATTATATTTCAATGTAATATAAAAATTAAAATTTAGATGTTTGATATATAAATATATATAAATATTATGTTGGGTATGTAAATATGACCCCTCGCTCTCAAAAAAAAAAAAATCTACATAAGCCTACTAAAAATTTATATTAATTTTTTTTTATATATATTAAATTTATTTTGAGGTAAAGAAAATAAATAATTAGTCAAATAATATGATATTATACTCACCTTAAATTAAACCTAATAAAAAATAACAAGAAATTTTAAAAAAAATTAAAAAAACCACTATTATATTATAATTAAACATGTACACACACACANTAGTCAAATAATATGATATTATACTCACCTTAAATTAAACCTAATAAAAAATAACAAGAAATTTTAAAAAAATTAAAAAAAAAACCACTATTATATTATAATTAAATATGTACATACACACACGCACGCGACTTTTTAATTGTTTATCAAGTTATATTAAAATACTTTAATTTTCATCTTAATAGTGTAAATTTCAGGTGTTACATATCTAAATAAATAAAAATTTGATGGCATGTGCATAAATATCCCATTTTTTTCTGAAAAGTGACTCTTATGATGCCTTTGGGGCAGCTTATGCGTTTCAGGATAAACTGCTTATCCTGAAGCGCGACCCGTGTGTCGACTGCGGGGGTCAACCTGTTGCCAGCATTTAGTGTAAAAATGGAATTACGTTTTCAAATAAGCGGGCAAAACGCGCGATCCAAACGGTACTGTGAAGTCTTCAAAAACGCTCCCGCACCTATAAGCTGCCTCAAACTGGCCCTTAGTGCTCATTTTAACCTTAGAATTTATAAAAATGTCAAAATAATCATCAATTATTATAAAATTAAGCTCAAATAGTCCTCCTTAGGAACATTTTTAATCATAATGTAAAGAGTCTCGAGATTTGCTTGATATTTTTAGAAATTTTGGGATTAAAATTACCACATAAATATTTGAGAATTGTTTTTGCATATTGACACTAATTTTATATTAGTAGATAATTTCAAAATTGCATTAAAAAATAGTCGGATAAAAACAAAATTTAATGAAGCTTTTGGATAAGCATTGGATGCTTTTAATAACTATTCTGGTCCCTACTTTGACTCAATTTATAGAAAAAAAAATATTATGTTTTGGAGGTCCGCACATCCGGATAGCCGACCACCGAACGTCAAGCAGCCCCCCAATGAGGTGTATGGCGAAATGGCGGTCGATTATTGGCAGTCCGGTTCCGGCGAATATTTTCTCCAAGTACAACAAAATTCAAACTAAAAAATAACGAGTTTGTCTTAAAATTGAATTAACTAACTAATCTTTTTTTTTTTAATTTTAAGTCTAAATTATTTTTAAAATAGATGAAATTAATTCCTATNACTTTTTAATTGTTTATCAAGTTATATTAAAATACTTTAATTTTCATCTTAATAGTGTAAATTTCAGGTGTTTAGGGTCTAAATAAATAAAAATTGGATGGCATGTGCATAAATATCCCATTTTTTCTAAAAAGTGACTCTTATGATGTTTTTGGGAAAGCTTATGTGTTTCAGGATAAGTTGTTTATCCTGAAGCGCAACCCGTGTGTCGACTGCAGGATCAACCCGCGGCCAACATTTAGTATAAAAAAGGAATTACATTTTCGGATAAGCACGCACGATCCAAACGGTATTGCAAAGTTTAAAAAAACGCTCCTGCACTTATAAACTGCCTCAAACAGGCCCTTAATGCTCATTTTAATAGAAATGTCAAAATAATCATCAATTATTATAAAATTGAGCTCAAATAATCTTCATAAGAACATTTTTAATCATAATGTAAGGAGTCTCGAGATTTTTTTGATATTTTTAGAAATTTTGGGATTAAAATTACCACATAAATATTTGAGAATCGTTTTTGCATATTGACACTAATTTTATATTAGTAGATAATTTCAAAATTGCATTAAAAAATAGTCGGATAAAAACAAAATTTAATGAAGCTTTTGGATAGGCATTGGATGCTTTTAATAATAATCCTGGTCCCTAGTTTGACTCAATTTATAGAAAAAAAAAAATTATGTTTTAGAGGCCCACACATCTGGATAGCCGACCACCGTCCCCAATGAGTTGTATGGCGAAGTGGCGGTCAGTCGGCAGTCCGGAGGCGAATATTTTCTCGAAGTACAACAAAATTCAAACTAAAAAACAACGAGTTTGTCTTAACTTAAAATATAATTAACTAACTAATCTTTTTTTTAATTTAAGTAAATTATTTTTAAAATAGATGAAATTAATTCCTAGAATCAAATGATCTTGACTTAATTCAAAATAAAAATAATTAAAAATAAATGTTAACTGGAGAAATTACATCTAAACCCCTTTTGGTTGACCAGAATAAACATCAACTAAAGAGTTGCTAAGGTGTTACAATTCAATTATCGGCTCAAAATCGACTCACTTATTTCGGTCTGAACTCAATTCGAACAAAAGTTTGAATCAATTTTAGAGCAGTTAACGGGGGCTTCGAGTTAAATTCGCTAAAGTCACAGCTCTAACATCACTTTAACAATTTGATTCCGAGCTGAATTGTCGGCTTAAAAAAAAATTCGATCCAAAATTTTTGCTCGTAGCTCGATTCGTTTACTTCTATCCAATATCAATCCGAGCCAAAATTCAAATCAATTTTTGAGCCATTAAATTCACATCCCTACCAAACAACAGTTATTTTTTGAGATAATTACATATACAACCCTCAAAACATTGCTTTTTATAAATTTACCATTCTCGTATAAAAAAAAACAGATAAAAAATTAAAATAAAAAGTTACATTAACATGGTTTTTTGAATTACACAACTGATGCATACCATCCGATTTCAATGCATTTACATACATGTAAATTAATAGAAATTAAGTGGGCTATTATGTAAATCTTCCCTAAAAAGTGATCAAAATGCTACAAAGGGATCAGAATGCTAAGTTCAAGCCAAGTAGAAATTGATATTTATTTTATTTTCTAATCACTAATGTGCTGGCATAAGGTCTATCCCTAAAAAGTTCCATTCTTGAATATTAAATATGTTTGGAAGGTTATCAGTGCAATATGAAAGTGACATTTTTGGGCTAATGTGTAAAACCAAGCCTTCTTTAATGAATCTTGAATTTTACAAATTAACTTTTGAGATGATTGATTAATATGATTTCATTTAAAGATTTAGATGATCCATGTCCATCAAAATGAATCAATACAAAAGACTTAAACATGCACTAAAAGATGGTGTGTCAAGATGACGACGATGATTTGAGAGATGAAGTATGATAGTTGATTTGATCTTTAAGAAGGTATAATCCATCTTTTTCTCGAGCTTGCCTATTGTCGTAAAAGGTTGACTTTGCAATTATGGTCTTTGATAAATTTGTGGACATATATAAAGTTAAGTTGGGTGAAATTAATGTCTTCCTATCCTGCAATAGTTGTTAAAGATCCATCTGCAACTTCTATTTTGCCATCGATGGGATAAGGTTAGTAAAACTAAATCATATTAGCAGGTTTTGTCGTGTTGTCAGTGACCCTGAATCTAAAAATTTAAGAAGAATGATAACTATTAGTAACATTACGACTATAAAAATTAGAAATCATAACATTCTATATAAACACAAAATCTTGATGGATTTTCTAAAGAACTAAGAAAATTCTTTAAATGGTCAATTTCTTTTTGATTAAGTTCTTTGTTCCAGTTTTTTAGTTCATTCATAGCCTTGGAACTTTCTGTGAAGTTTTGAATAAATCTCTTTGATGTACCTTTTTTTGTTGTAATAACTAAACCAGAGATGGCCTTTAAAAGAAATTTTTCTTCTTTTGAGAAAGATTCTATGACAAAAGATATCTTACTTTAGGATTCAGAAGTTATCATTATAGATATCTCAAGGGTGTCAGACTATTGATCATCGCCATCCTTCTTTCTTCTTCATCCCGTACGAGAAAGAATACTTCATTCTGAGAGGGCCAAACCATTGATCCAGAAAATTCTCTCACAGCACAATTTTTTTTAAAGATAGCCGGATCATAACAACATAACATTGAGATTTCTATAGTAGTCTAACCAACAAACCTTCATGATGTTAAGAGTATTCAACGACATGAAGGTTACCTTTTTGGTAGTGGTGAGTTTTATCTTTAATTTCATAGATGAGTGCACAAGTTTCAACTTTGATTAGGTTTATGTACCTGCATCCCAAACCTACCTCTTGCGATGAAGATGAACATAAAATGTCCACAAATCTCCAACATGGTGTTCCACACAATCAATTTTTTTCTCAAAGTAAATGGGCTCCAGAGGAAATCCACAATGTTTTGGATCTTTACCAATTTCCTTCAGAAACGTCTTCACCATTTGAGACAATTTAAGATTTTTTTTTTTTTCATTCAAGTAATTAATGGCCAACTCCTTCGACAGAGTCTAATAATCCAGATATAATGAGTAAATAGAGAGTTCAACAAAAGAAATAAAGTTAAAAATAAAAACCCTAATGTTAGTGAATATAAATAAAAGTTGGAAAGAATACCCTAAACTTACTCTGATACCATATAGAAAATAAAACTAAGGAAAAAAAATCCTAATCTAATTTTATTCTTTGTATAAGAAACAATAGAAAAAATTTCATAAACCTAATTTTATTCTTTGTATAATAGGAGATGTTATTTATATACATCTTTAAGAGACATTACAAAATAGAAATAAATAAAAAAGGAGGGAAAAATAACGATGAGTTGACAATCCTATTGGAAAGCAAATAGATTGCAATACAATGGCTAGAGAAACAAAACCAAAGATACAAAGCCTTGATCCAGTGATCCTATAGGAATGCACACAGATTGCAATTTAAGGATTATAGAGAAACAAATCTAAGAGTGCAAAACTGTGATCTGTGCGCCTTAACGTTTTTTTATTATAATTGTAGCAGAATACATTATAAAAATCATCAAGCACAAAATTCAAAAAATAATCCTAGTCCTTGTAAATTTCGTCTAAGAACATGCAATTTAATATTGGAAAATACTATAATTGTTATTATAATGATCATAAAATCAAAAATTGACCCCTCAAAGTTCAAGAGCAATCTACTTTGATAATTGCACAGAAGAATAATTTTAAATCAAATTAAAGCAAAAATGGATAATTGAAATCTAGTGGAGGACAAACCAAAATGTCATATTAAGCATTCCTTTATAATTACTCTAAAAAATCTCACACTGGTAAAGACAATACATGCCCTGCAATTGGGTGATTTTAACACTAAATGACACCACAAAGGTACGGTTGCTATTAAAACAGGATCATAGCCAAAGCCCAAAAGTTTCCCAATAGTCCAAATCCTTTTTAAGTGGTGAATTATGGAGTTCATTTTAGAAAACACAAAGTTCTTTATTAGCTAAAGTCAATTTAAAACTATCATCTTATGCAAGCATTCACCCCAACAAGATGCATTTAGAAAATAACCCGTGCTGATAAAAATCATTCAGTCAACAACTAGCTTCACTGACTAAATAAATCAAGGTCGATGATAATCATGGATATATAATCATGAAAACTTGATTGGCTTCGTCATTATCTTCCTACCATCCGCTCTAAGTTAAATGTGATATATTTTCAACACAAGTATTAAACCAAATGATTAGTAGTATAGGCTAATCACTTGGTGTCTAACAACTATCCTTAATCTCAAAAGTTCTCCCTAGTAACCAGAAAGAATAATTAAACATAGTCTTGCACCAACAAAAAACCATAAATCATATGTTAAAATTCTCATAAAATGAGGATAAAAACTTCAAGTAGTGTATTAACTAAAATATAACCTATCTTCTAAAAATTTAATTTGGAACTCCATAACTCTCATAGAAAAGCCGAGCAACAATATTTTATAGCACACTGTATAATTAGAAAGTATGTCAGTATACAAATATCAAGTGATTGAATTTCTATTATGAACTTTTTTGTTTCAGTTAAAAATGGAATAACCACAAGTGCATCAAGCCCAGGTTTGATCCCAATTTGATCCACACTCCCCAACACAATAAAATTACAAATGCTACTTAAATTTCAAGAAAGTTACACAAGTAAACGGAACAAAATGTTGAAATCGTAAATTAATATTGGCAAGCGCGAAGCAAATCCACTAAATACTAGAAATTCATTTAATTTCCTTCTGTATACTTCGATATGAAATAGCACTTAGTGATCAGCAAAAGTACCTTGTACTTGCCAACAAAATCAATCCACCAAAAGCTAGAATGTCATTCATGCTCCTTGGCTTTCCTTCTATGTGGACTCGTCTATAGTGATCAGCAAAAGTATCTTACTTTTGCCGAAAAAAGTAAATATTTTGTGCAGAAAAATTNTCTGATCGAACCATCTCCTACAAATGAACATGAACATGAATATCTTATATTGAGGAATTTTAGTTCCAGAGTCTATAAAAGTGTATATCAGTCTCCATACTCTTTCAATATAGGCTGAAATAATTGTCAAAAAAGGATTATTTTAGCACCCGTTAAAGAAATATGAGGTTTAAATTGAACTTTTATAGACTATGGGATTGAAATGGAAAATTGAAAAGAGTCGGGAGATTGTTTTTAAAATTTTCTGTTTGGCAGAAAAAAAAACAATAATTTTAGCAACCTCTTTTTTNAGAAATACACAAAACAATAAATAAAGATACTTAGATATTCCTCCTTTACAATGATCAAAGTTGACTCCAAACGACAATCTTCTTGATTTCCCCCTTTTGCATGGAAGAACACCACTTCCTCAATGCTTAGAAGAAGAACTATGACTCCCCGAAGCAAAATAAAACCCATAACTAACTAGCCAACTTCCATCTCCCAATATCATGCCATACATGCCTATTTAAAGCTCAAATACTTAGTATTCACGACCCCCTTTCTTTAGTACACAATTCTAGATGATCTAGCACTTGAACAGTAGTAATTGACCAAAACGGTTGCTGGTGCCTAGGCACCAAACTCTCGGTTTACTGAAGGTTGAATGGGTTCTTAGCCCCCTACAGGTCTGACGCCTAGGAGCCCATGTTGCAGTGCTTAGGCGTTGGTATTGTTGACGTAGTACGTTTGGGCATTAGGTGAGAAGGCAACAATAAAGCAGTGACACAGACATAAAACTATGTGGAGACATGATATAATTTAAAAAAAAGGCACGTCATTGTAACATTTTTATATTTAATTAATTATTAGTATTAAATATATTTTTTCCATTATTCTTTATTCAAAAAATTACAACACAAATTATGCAAGAAAAAAATTTAAGTTCATAAATAAAAATTATATTATAAAACCTCATGCTTATGAAATTTGATTTCTAAAATTAGATATAAAATGTTTCAAATGTATTCATCAAACTTATAATCCAATTTATCTATTAAAATTTTAAATTTCATATGATTAAAAAGAATGAATTACTAATGCTTGGCTTCCACGAATATTTGATGCATTTTCGATGCTTGATTTTGGCAAATGCTAAAGTTAGCTTCAATATGTTGAGAGATGGGATGATTTCTACTTTTAGGAATCATTAAGGCTCTATGTATATTTATATTTTTATAATTCCTGTGTTTCTTTTTCTCGAAATCGTGATAAGCTCGTGTCCGATGAGGTGTTGAAGTGTGTTACAAACCTGTTCGGGCCTGAAAAAAAGTTAGACATATTTGTAGTGTCAGAGAAGTGTCGCGCATGTCAAATACGCTTTCAATATCGGAGACCGGTAGATCATTTTTTTAGAAGTGTCGCCGCTACATAGGATTGCAAGGATTTAAGTGTTGTAACTATATTCACTAGAATTGTTAGTAAAAGATGGTACAGTGGTTAGAGTGAACGGCAAACACCAACCTTGTTAGCAACTGTATGCATGGCCATGTTTGTGATGGTGTTAGTTATCCTATTCCAGGGACAACACGTTTTGTGGTTGGGCATTGCATGCGTCAACATTAGTAGATATTTCTATTCTTTACATTCATATTGATAACACACAGCACCCTTATTTACAACAGTGGATGTCAACTGTTTTATAAGTGTGGGCAGTGGTATCAGTACTTATCAGTGACATCAAAATTAAAGAGAGTTCTTATCATTAAAATGATCCGAGAAGGTTCAATTTGAAAATTCAAAGTTCTTTTATGTCATGGTTTTTATTTAGGTGATATACTAATATTGAATGTAGACTATGGAACAATTAAATCAAAAACTTACTAGGCGACAATAAGTTTTATCAGCATTTAAATTAATTGCCGAACCAAGAAGTTTTCCTGCAATATTCAGCTCAAAACAAAACCTTTTGCTTGGCTGTTTCTATTTCAAATTGTACTTCGATTGCAATGTCACTCTCAATGCATTGTACTTTATAAGTGTTTGAATCCTTATTAATATAGGCGCCAAATGTGGCGTACATATTCTTTTTCCTGGATCTGAGCACCAATTGCCAATAAAAAAATTTAAATTTATAGAGCGGCAGACAAAGTAAGCACAAATTAATTAACAAGTCAAATTGGATCATAATTTAAAAGCAGGTTCTTTCCACGATGAATATAAGCCGGCAACCTCAACATCTGTATCTATAAATCAGCCCGAAGTAGCAAGCAGCAAATGCAACTTTTACCTCGACCACTTGTAAGGAATATTGATCCCTGGACGCCATTGTGATGGCTTTCCGCTCCTTCTTCCTCATGGCGTTGGTGGTCTTCGCAGTCGGCCTTCTTGCAACAGGTAGCGCAGCCGAGAACCACCTTTTATCTGGTGAAAAACTCAAAACCGGCGAAAATATTTCGGACATAAATTACAGTTTAGAAATGCAAGTAGACTGCAACCTCGTTCTCTACGAACTAAACCCGAAGAAACCCATTTGGTATACCCATACCAACGACCAAGGTACTAAATGTGAGCTCACGTTGAAGACCGATGGCAATCTCGTCGTTGAAGATGAGAACGGAAAGCTCGTGTGGGAAAGTAAAACTAGCGAAACACCTGGAAATTATATTCTTCTCCTGCAACGAGACCGCAACTTGGTGATCTACAGCAACCGGTTTTGGACCTCTACGAAAAATCCTTGAATTATATATGCAGGTCTTATAGCCATTGCTAAGACATAACATACAAATGTGCCTGTGTTCCATCCATGCAGGTGTAGCCAGACAACATCTCATGAATAAATATCTATATTGAAAACATTCTCATGAATAAATATCTATATTGAAAACTTTGATGTACTGATAATAAATCTCACGATTGCGGGTTTATTTTTTTCTCTCTTTTCAGGGTGACGAAAGCATTCTATTTTAGTTGATTTATCTTTTATATGATTGGGTTTCCTGTGTGATAACTTTTTGGTTTGAGAATGTTGAAAATTAAATTTGATTTGGCCTATATGTGGAATCTAGATGCATATTTTAAGAGAATATTTAGAAATATGTAGAATAAGTAAATAATGAACTTTGTAATAGAATATATAAGAGTATTCTTGAGAGTCGGTAGTTGCCATAAAATTGATATGTGTTGGCTTAATTCTAATGGAGTTGTCACTGGTATAAATAGATGTGAAATAAAATTGTTTTTTTTTNTATATATATATATATCTATATCTATTAGTCACTAATATCTAAAGTTACATTCTAAAGAAGGTGGGCATCCTCAACCAAACAAAACAATTTTCTTTTTTTTTCACACTTTTTTCTGTCAAAGGAGGAAAATACCATTTTTGCATCTGTCATCCTTCCATGACTGTAATATATCGGCTGCCAACGGCACCCTTGAGGATGAATTACAAATATCGTCGGTTAGCTGATCAGGTATGGAATCATTAACAAGTATTTCTGGCCTCATATCTAACAGAGAATCACATTCTCTCTCTTCATTACGAAGTCTCAAGACTGATGCCTCTGATCGAACCATCTCCTACAAATGAACATGAACATGAATATCTTATATTGAGGAATTTTAGTTCCAGAGTTTATAAAAGGGCATATCAGTCTCCATACTCTTTCAATATAGGCTGAAATAATTGCCAAAAAAGGATTATTTTAGCACCCATTAAAGAAATATGAGGTTTAAATTGAACTTTTATAGACTATGGGATTAAAATGGAAAATTGAAAAGAGTCGGGAGATTGTTTCGAAAATTTTCTCGTTTGGACAACCTCTTTTTTTTCATGAAAGGTCAAATAATCTGTTGAAATATCCTTCGATGAAGCAAGGATAGCAGTTCTTGTAGGAGTTCCTCCTCCACAGAGAGACTCGAGTGATCTCAACAAATCAGGTATTGGTTGTTCCATCACAAGATTACTGCTATGAAGATGGGTCAGCAGATGCTTCAGTGCGTCCAAACCAAACCTATCCTTATTTCTCTGTAAGAAACTTAACCACTGGCTTTCACTATATTGCAGAGAAGCATGAGCCATGCCATTGAGGAGAGGGTTGATTCTGTCAAAATTTTGCTGAATAATTGTTTGACATAGCATTTCGGTGAAGAGCGATATATGAGGTATCTCTCCTGATTCTAAGCATGTATTGAAGGCGTGTTCTAGTAAATTCCACTGCAAATAAATGATCATAGAAATTAAGAAGCTGTCCTACAGTAATAGGAGAAAGAGCTAAAATGGTCCGTTGACTCTTTGTGGGGAGTTATTTTAGTCTCAAAGTCTATAAAAGTGTCAATTTAGTCCCCCGGCTCTTTTAATTAAGGCTAAAAATAGTCCTTTTTGGGGTTTATTTCAGCCAATATTAAAAGAGCCTGGGACTAAATTGATAATTTTATAGACTCTGTGACTAAAATGGCCCAATTTAAATAGTGAGGGGACTATTTTGACACTTTACTCATAATAGAAGTATGCCACATTTAATGTCCATATAAAGGCGGAAGAAAACAAAGCAATGATACAACTATATAGATTCTAAATCATATGAGAGAATCACAGCAACAAGAGCAGCACAAATATGAGCTGAAAATGTAAAAATACAACAACAACAACAAAGCCTTAATCCCACTACGTGGGGTCGGCTACATGAATCCTTTTTCTCCATTGCGTCCTATTTAGTGTCATGTTTTCATTTAGTTCTAGTAAATTAAGATCATTTTTAATACAATAAGCCCAAGTCTTCCTAGGTCTACCTCTGCCTTTCTTAACACAAGTCGAATCTAAAACATCTACTCTCCTAATCGGATCATCTAATGGTCGACGTTTAATATGACCAAACCATCTA
>JXCR01055006.1:39997-98262 GCA_002079205.1 Phalaenopsis hybrid cultivar | reverse complement strand
TTTTTAGTTTTTAAAATAATATTAAAGAGTTTAGTAAGCCAAAAAACTCCCAAATCTCCCAAATATTTCCACACTTCAATTGGGATATCATCAGGTCCTACAGACTTTCCACCCTTAGTTTTCTTTAAAGCCTCCTCAACTTCTTTTTTGCTAATGCGACGGTAGAAATGATACGTTTTATTATTATTCACGATATTAAAATCACTAAGGTCGATCGTATTTTCAGAAACTTCATTAAAAAGTTTATCAAAGTAACTCACCCACCTATGTTAAATATCTTTTTCTAAGAAAAGTACTTTTTTATTTTCATTTTTAATACACTTTACTTGAGTTAAATCTTTACTTTTCTTTTCTCTTTGTTTGGCTAGTTTATACATATATCTTTCACCCTCCTTAGTATTTAATTTATTATAAAGAACATTAAAAGCAAAATTTTTAGCGTCACAGATTGTTCTTTTAGACTCCTTGCGGGCCGTTTGAAAAATATGTAAAAATAGAAGAAAAATATTGTTCGACTCATCCAGTCAACCTAGCTATACAAACAACTTTAGATGGATAACAACTCTTACAGAGTTCCTTATTATTTTATAAATGCTCTTAGATTAGAGTATTTAAGGCATTATTTCCTATATTATCCTAGATTAGAGTATTTAAGGCATTATTTCCTATATTAACCTACACAATTTAAGGCTATCTTATGGTAGGTAAATACTAACTTCTGGATGATCTTGTAGAACTCATGAAATTATGGAGGATGCTCATAGGAAGCTTGAGGCTTGTTGTATACTTGTATCGTGGATCTGAGTTCCATGAGCACTTGCTGGAGATTCTTAACAGAACCTTTCTTTAATCAATAAATCTTATTTTTTTGTGATTTCTCTTTAATCTGATTTCAGTAAAACTAATTAGATGGTTTCAAACTTGAGAAAAAAACTAATTTCAAAGTTCGTGGATCTACTTTTATTTAAGAACTTAATGTGATTTCAAGTCTTGTGGAAGAAATTTCAATAGTATGACAGGTACTAACCCGAATCCCTCCATAGAACTTTTTGCTTGCTCTTCATGTCGATTTTATTTAAAGTTAACTCAGCGAACAAATGTTCATCCCTTCATGCTAGGCCTTTCATATTAGACACATACCTTGAACTATATGTTTGGAAACAATATTTCATTAATTTTGTGATTCCCTGTTTTTCATTGTTATTTTCATATTTCAGTAAAATAACAATGCAATTGTGACTTCTGAGAGTATGCTGTCAAGGTATTTAGGTCATTTCGTGTCGCATTTTAATGTCTTCCCTAGGGTTTTTCAGTAGCAACATGCTATTTGAACCTTGAAGAGTAAAACATAACTAAACTATATTGCTCTATTCAGTAGTTTATACATGCATATGGGGAAAAAGGAAGATTTCTCATGCATTTACATATCTAACACCTAAAGTTCAATTTTTAAATACATACCTTACATACGCTGCTATGCATGAAAAAGTGTATTTAACTTTTTAAAATTTAAAATGGTGGTATTTATAATGTGATATGAAAGATTTGGGTGGTAGAAATGTAAAAATCAAAGTTTAGCTGTTTGATATGTAAATACATAAAAAATGGATGGTATGAATGTAAAAACCGAAAAAAGAAAAACTTAACCAGCATCCAAGGCAAATGCCGCAAATCCATGTATGCTTATAATATAAATCAACAAAAACACATGACCAATTGCTATTCATTTACCTTCCCAGCTTTAGAAGCTTCTACGAGCAACCACGAATGTTTACTTATCTCTAAGTTGTAACCATAGAGAGCCATCTCTTTGTAGACATACTCAAAGAACTCCCATTGACAAGCAGAAGCACATGCCTCCAACATGGTGGAAAATGTAAAAGCATCGGGCTCGAGTGCTTCAGCTGATGCTTCAGAATGCAAATATATTTTTTTAATAGATTCAAATAAGTGTTTTGCTTTTGCAAACATATCACTGCGGCCATAGACTTTCAGCATTGCATTTATGGTTCCAATATTAGGGGTACAGTAATCTTTCATGTACTCATAAATTGAGATGCAGTCATTCACGTATCCGCCATCAAGTGAAGCTAAGATCATGCCAGTAAATGTTACCTCCAATGGTTTTGTATGAGGAAGCTTTCTCAGTTTCTCAACCTAGATATTTTCAAGTCATTATAAGTACAGAAACCAGATTTTTTTCCAAATAGATACAAATAAAAATAACTGATTGATCATTATATAAGAATAAAGAATTAAAAGCACATGGCTAGGTTTCTAACTGCGCTATTTCTTCAATAAAAAGCTAAGGATTCCTTTAACAAGATTGTGTTTCAAAAAGCTGCTACATCACCAAATGAACTTTTAGGCGCAGCAGAAAGCACCCCCTCCACAGCTACTCTAATCAATTTATAGGTTAAAAAAGTGCTTATATCATCAAACCTAAACAGTTTCAGTAAATTGCTAGATAGAATTTAATGCATATTTTCATATCAAAGTTCAGCGCATGGAAATACTATAGACTTTATGGAGCTTCTAGTTGGTACCAATGTTTTGGTGCAAACTACTAACCACCTTGTAAAGTCAGGTACTTAAGAAATTGAGGTCAAATGAGCTAACCACAATGGTTATTACCGAAAAAAATTTAAAGCTGTCATCTAAGCTAATGAAAAAAATCATTTTATGATGCATTTCAAGTTGATTCAATTCATATCAATTCTTTTATTATGTGAAAGCTTGCATTTTCAATTTATTAAAAATTTAATAATTTTTTATTTTATCTTAGATTGTCACGATAGTTATCACAATAATAAGTCAACAGAATAGTTTAGACTTTTAGTTTTCAGGCAATTTTATAGATAGCCTCCTATTCCTCATAAGCACTATGTTATAAAGCTTTAATAAAATTTCATTCAGCCCTTGCTTTTGACTTTCTAGTTCACTTCCCCCAAGAATCCAACAAACTAATATTTTGAGGGTTTCATATGCAATTTCTGTTCCCCTCCCTTTCCTCTATGTTCTCTCCTAATTTCCAATTTGATCATTACTCCATTGTTTACGCCGTGTCTGTTCGATATCAGCTTAAAACAATTTTTCATATTTTATACTTTTGTTGAGCACTCTTACTTTTTTTCCACTATCCTGCTGTTCTCACGGTTGATTTCTCAATTTTTTGAACTTCTGCTTTTGTCTTCGCTGCAATTTTATTATTTCATGCTTGTTGTTCTGTTTTCATAATTTTACTTGTTTCAGCACTACCTATCATACATAATTAGCCACATTACAGCTACTTCTGAATTACTACACTTAACAGAGCAGCTAGTTCTGAAATCTTCCTTCAGTCTCTAAGACCCACAATCAAACACTCATACAGCAACCCAAAGAACAACCCCACCATTTAAAAATAATAATTAAAAAAAAAACACTCAAGCTAAATCAGCTTCCTAAATTATTTTACCAAATTTTCACAAAAAAACCAAAATCATATGCTAAATTCAACTATCTAATTCATATCTGAAATATAAATTAAAATTTCAAATTTAATTAAATCCTAAATCATTTCCTAAAACCTCTCCACTAAATTGCCTGCCTGATCCAATTAAAATCCATCATGATCCGGACAGATTTGAACTTCTGCTATCCTCAAAACATGCATACACCGATACACGAATGTCATATCACTCTAATTCAAACCAAAGTAATTATTAGCCAATCCTTAGCATGTTACTATTCTAGTAAATAATACCATGAAGAATAACCAGCTACCAGGTAATTTACATGTAAACTTCTAAGAAAATAGTAAAACTCTTTTTTTTTTGTGCATGAACCATAGAAATTTACATGTAATTACATGATTTTTCTTCCTTTTTTTTTTTGTACAAGTGACATTTTTACTGGTCGAATCTGAAAAAGCCACAATTATTATGACAATATGTGGAAGAAACTTTGAGATTCTGCTAATAGAAAATGTTTTTGATCCTTTCATCCTTTGACTTTAGGAAGAGATTCTATGAATTTTATTCTCTGGAGAAAAGTTATTTCCAACAAGGAGAATTGTAGTGGTATGTCGTTTGTCATTCAATTGATGACTGTCTAAATAAATAGAATTTAATTTATGCATTTATGTTTTAAATTTATTATGATTTCGCAAGTTTTTTATATTTACGCTTATTTTCGGGATGATTATCCTATAATAAGCCATAGTAGTAGTTTACAATTATAGTTTCTACACCATTTTATTTTCCATATTCCATGTAATTTGATGTTACAAAATATTAATTAAAGTCTCCTACAACCCATCAACAGCTTGATAATTCATTGCGTATCTCGCTTCCCGCTCCCACTTCTCACTTTTTTTTCTATTAAATCTCTATTTTTCTACTATTCTGCTACATTCCATACGTCATTATGTTCTATTAATTCAATACATTAAAGATCGCTAGCAAATGCAAATGATTACTAGATTTATAGATATTACTGAAGTATTAAGTACAAAAATGGAAGAGAAAATTGAATAAACCCGGGAAGATACATCTCTCAGGCAAAATTTTCATTTCATGAAAGGCTTGTGTGCAGAATCCAGATATCACAAGATGTTCTGTGAAAAAAAATGTAAAAACACTACAAAAAACTTATCCCAGCAGGTTAAAACTTGAAGGGTCAAAATACTCCCAAGAGGTCATTTCAGCCAAAAAGTTTATAAAAGTGTTAAATTAGTCTCCAGACACTTCAAATTGGAGCTCAAATAATTCTCCGCGAGTATTATTTCAGCCCATATTAAAAGATTCTACGGACTAAACTATCAAGTAGTGTTTTAGAGATGTTTGTGGGTCAGATCACAATTGTGTCAAGGTCGTGCAGGCTTTTTTATTTATTCCACTTCATTCTCTCACTAGAGTGTTTTAGAGAGAGGCTCAGGACATGGTGGGGGGAGGCTAAAGATCACCCACTCCCTCTAACGGTGGGAGAGGTAGTCCAAAGAATGGGGTGGTTTTTTGCGCCGACACTATTCATTTTAAGGCCAAGGAAAGTTCCAGCAAAGGTTCGGGTAAACAAGCTTGGACTCCTTGGATGGCTTGGTAGGCAATGAAATGTCTGAAATCTCTAAGGATATGGAGATTCAAAGCATCACAGTAACTTTAAGGCACTTGGGTATCCAAACCTAGAATTAAAATGACACAAATCATCTTCTAGGCGTTGGAATGAGAAATCTCATTTAGATGGTAAATCCATAAATATGGAACATGCTTTGAAGAAAAACATAATGGAAAATTTGGATATCAAGAAAAATAGAATTGTGGAGCAACAAGATTTTTCGCAACTTCAAGCTGTCATGGAAGAATCAAATCATGATCTAATGATTTTGCTAGAACCAAAACTTCAACTTCAAGGCAAATGCAAGATTTCAGGAAAACAACTTGCCCGCCACCTATTTTAGAATCTCAAAATTTTGATTCCATGGAAATTAAACTGATGGATATGGGATTCGCGCATTAAAAGGTACTGAAGCAGCAAAACTTCAATCTAAATGATGCAGCTATGGGAGAACAAAATAAAAAAAATGCAAAATCAAGGTGCACATCACTTGGAATTGATGCACGAAGTCTAATTTCAAATAAATCAAAGGGCCTCCTTCACATAAGTAGTCTCCCTTGAAATCTCGTGAAAAGGAATTGTTAAGAGAGATTGCAACTCAAGCAAAAAAAAAAAATACAATGCTACACATTTTGCAACTCAATCCGAAAATCCATTAAATGTGGCACAAAATTTAAGTTTTGCTAATTAATTTGATGTTGGTTCACAGCCACAACAGGAAAATTATGTTCTTTCTGTAGGTGTTGATGTTCAAGATTTAGATGTGTATGACCAAAATTATCCCGAATAGTGAACTCAAGGTGTTAGATTCTCTCATCCACTGCTTTTGCAAATAATGGACTGATTTTTTATAATTTTTAGCAAAATTTCAGCAAAAGCGTATGCCCACAAGGTGTTCGACAAAATACATCTTCAGGTACAGTAACCTATCGACTTGGCAAAAAGGGACAAGTCAATCTTGCCACCTCAAAGAGAACTATGAATAAGACTTAGGGGCAATCTAATGAAGCCAATGCATGGCAAAGGCCGACCAACTTGAAGATAGATTAAGTTGAAGATATTAGTGAAATCTCACCCGATGGAATTTCAGTTTCTCTTGATCATAAGATGATATAAAGAAATTTAAAGTGGTTTGGACCGAGCATTCGTTGACAAGCTTCTTAGACGACACTTACCATATTCTCTCATACATGAAAAACTTTCACATTTATGGGCATGTTATGGAGACATTGAACTTGTGATCTTAACCTAAATTATTTCATATGCATTTTTACATAGAGGCACGAGATTCAGTGTTTCTTCAAGGCCCTTGTTTCATGGCGAGCTACATAATTGGCATTGATAAATGGCCATCTCAATATAAGCCCAACTCCAGAGATGACACCAGAGGTAGGGACTAAGGTGGGAGATGTGACCTATGGACCTTGGGTCATAGTTTTACCGATGTCAGTTGCGGTGTCAAGGGCAACGATGACAGTTGCGTCCCAAGAGACAGCAATACATTGGTGATGGCAGCGGCGGTGGCTGACCGTCGGACATTAGGCAGCTAGACGGAAGGACGACGGTGAAACTAAGACCGAAGTTCCATAGGCCGCATCCCCCATGTCAGCCCCTAGCTCTAGTGTGGTCTCTGCACTTCCTCCTCGTGGCTTTAGTTGAAGGTTCCCTTATTGCCACCTTATGATGTTGTGTCGTGAGCTCCAAGTTGTTATGTATGAAGAGAGTCTCTCTCATAGCTAGAGGTCTTTAACTGTTACCCCCGAGTTGAAGTATGATACGGTTGTTTGCCTTTTGATGGAGAATGCTCCACCTTATGGCCAATAATGCCATAATGAAAGTATAAGTGTGAGATCCCCTCATAATCGGTTAAGAAAAGCTCCCATAAAGGTCGTTGATCTGCACCCTTTTAGGGAGCTTCTTCGAAATGTCCATCCAAACATACCCTAGCATACATACTTCGCCCAAAATTTCAAGTTTAGGCATCCAACAACAAGGATTGTCCCAACATAATGGCAATACAAATAATGCTTTGGTTGTCATAAGAGTAAGAATAAGGTGAGGTAATCTAACCCAAATTGGGAATGAAATGTTGATATCGAAACTAGTTCGAAACAGTGGAAACAAAAGCAAACTTTATAAAGCAACTAATTGGGGAGCTTCAACCTCATTCGTCGAAGATTCGGGTTCCTTGTCTATAATCTTAGGAGCACCTGAATTCCACTGGCAATTGCACCGCCCTTCAAGGCGCCTGATGGTCTTCCCCTACTTACGAGAAAACGTCTACGTAAGTCCAATCTTCTAGGAGTCTGCTATTGAACGGAACTGAGCCTAGGCATCTCGCTTCTGATGTTGAATACTCACAGAGTAATCCACAGTTCATTTAACTATCTGAAATTGGGGTAACCAGAACTTTCCCTCATGGTGGAGACACTGGTGGTAAGTGTAGACCGTGATATTCTAAAATACCCTATGTCGCGTGTGTCCCATGAAGGAATCCGTTTTACTGAGTCCTCTGGTCAAACTATCATGATGATCCCAACAAAAGGTGTAAAGCATTTAAAGGGACCACGTCGCACCACACCTAGTCCTGCAGCTGGCCCCCAATTGAAAACTCTACTAAGCATCTCCGGTCGATGCTGACTCAATTCTCCTTCTTCAATCCGTCAGTGAATAGGAAAAATTCATATTGAGTCATGAGCCCCAATTTATTAACCATTTGTGTGGTCGTCACGTTCTTACCGTTTCCTCCATCGATGAGGCTGCATATATTCTCGTCCACCGTGCACCGGCTCTAGAATATATTATGATAAAGTCACTATGAGTCCTTGTGGTCTATAGGACCTGGCGAGCAACGAGCGCTTCTCCTTCATCTGATTGAAGATGATACGCCTCACCCTGGTCATCAGTTGTCTCCTCGTTGCTAACTTCCTCTATAGTACCCTAAACTGTGATGGTGACTACTCGACTCATGGGACAGTTGGAGGCTCATTGGTTGTAGCTGTGGCACTTGAAAAATTCATTGCTTGTGTTGTATTGGATGAGCTACATTTCTCCTGTTTCTTCTCATTCTGATCTGGTGTGTCACTTCCTTGTCCGGGTTAGCCAGTTCCTCCCAAGATACCCTTATCGGCCGTGGCAGCTGCAGATGATTGCTTGACTAAAGGTTGCTGCCTAAAGGAAAGTTGTTGTCTGCTTTGTTCCTATTGTCTTTCCACCTTCAAGGCTAGAGTACGAACATCTTCAAGTGACAAATAGTTGGCTTCAGGACCCTAGATAATAGGTTATAGTATGCTCTTTTAGCTCGAACAAATAACACCTCATCTGCAACTGATCAAACTGCTTAGTAAACTCCTGACAAATCCTCTACTACATGTGGTGAAGCCTCAGAGAAATATACGGGCGATAATGGGGTGAAAAGTATTTCCTCTACATCGCTTTCTTCATCTTCCCCCATGCGGTAATCTCATCGTTGCCTTCATTTTTCCTTTGTCTATGTAAGTTCTCCCACTACAATGAGGCACTTTCAACTTAAAAATATCTAATTTGACCCTCTTATCCTCTGACACATCCTTATACTTGAAGATTCGTTCAACAGATTGCAGCCAATCAATGAAGTCATATGGGTCTATACCTCCATCAAACTCTTGCAAATCTAATTTAATGTCGAAGTCTCTGTCCCCTTCAATTGATATCTCCTCTCTAAAATTCTCCCTATGGAAGGGATCCGGATACCCTCTGCAGGCCTCCTCTGATACTCAATTCCAAAATGTTATGGTGAGTCTTCTTCATCGCTGAAAGTCTCCCTTTGAAAGGGATTCAGATCTTCTTCTCTTTCCCCTTTGACTCTCCAAATTTCAGTCAAGGATAACCTCCTCCTGGGTCATCTCATCAATATCTATGATGGAGCTCTCGTCGTATCTCTTCCCGAGTAGACTCAGACATATATCTTCTCGGTTGCATGGTTAAGGTTTGGTATTTGTGAAAGTGGAAAGGGTATTTGGTGGTAGGAAAGAAAATTTTTGGGTTATGGCGGATGTTAGATATTACTAGGATTAGACTAGCTCTGATATCAAATTATGTCAAAACTAATTTAAAACAGCGGAAACGAAAGCAAACTTTATTAAGCAGGTGGTTAGGGTTACAAACAAGACTCAATTAAAAGGAAATTACAACAGACACTAACCTTCAGCTAGGGTCGGATAAGAAGATTCGAGAGCAGTGAGGGTGCCCGCGAGGGGGCTGTTGTAGTGGAGGTAGCAATTATAAGAAAAAGAGGAGGGAGCGACAGCAGCTAGGAAAGGTTTAAGGAGGTTGTAGCACCTCAAAAGGTGACAGGTGGGGTTGTAGGAAAACAGGCGACAAGGCTAAGGAGGGGGAAGAGATGGGCTAGGGTAGGGTTTAGGGAGGTTGGGACGTGTTGGTTGGCGGTTGGAAGTTTAGACGGCAGGGATTTGCTGCGAGCAAAGAGGCGGCTGGTGGTTTGAGGGCTTGAGGCAAAAGGGAAGAAGATGGTCAGCGGCTCAAAGAGGTAGGGAGGATGGAAGGAAATTGGGAAAGATACAACACTACCTCAAAGCAGGAAATTGCCAAAGTAACACCCCTCGTTGGATATAGCCCTAGCAAGGGAGATGGGAACTCCAAGGAGAATTTGAACAAGAACATAAACGTAATTCTAAAAGACAACACATATATAGACTCCAAATAGGAAAACCAAAAATGGAAAGGTGGGGGGAAAGGGCTGGCGGCATTGTCACCCCTCCCAAATAGCCGCTTGGTCCAATTAGATTTTGGACTATAAATTTAGGGAACCGGGCGAACTGGTTTTGTTGTTTTGTCAGCCGGTTCAATTGGCTAGCTTCCCTAGCCCCGCGTCAAAGGCTTTGCGCGGAGTTGGCCTAAATTGAGGAGTCCACTTATCAATGCCAATTATGTAGCCCAGTGCAAACCAAAGGCACCAAACAACACTGCATCTCATGCCTCCACCGATATGAAAATGCATATGAAATAATTTGGGATTACAATCACAAGTTCAATATCTCCATAACATGCCCATAAATGAGTAAGCTCTTTATGTGAAAGAGAATATAGTGAGTGTTATCCAAGAAGCTTGCCAACGAATGGTCGGTTTGGCCGCTCAAAATTGCTTTGCATCATCTCATGATTAAGATAAACTGAAATTCCATCGGGTGAGATTTTAATAATATCTTCAAATTGATCTATCTTCAAGTGAGTAAATTTTTTCCATGCATTGGCTTCATTATTCGTAGCTCCCTTTGAAGCTTCAAGATTACCTTATCCCTTGTTACCAAATTGATAGGTTATTGTACCTAAAAGGCATTATGCCGAACACCATGTGTGCATAAATCTATCCTGAAATTTTGCTGAAACTACCAAAAAAATAGTCCATTATTTCCAAAAGTAGTGGGTGAAGCAATCTGTCAAACACCTTAAGTGCACTATTCTGGACAATTTCTGTCATGCATATTTAAATCTTAAAAATCCACGCTATAGAAATAACATAACTTTCCTCTTGTGGCTGCAAACTAGCATCAAATTGATCATCAAAACTTAAATTTTGTGTCACATTTAATGAATTTTCGAATCTGTAGCATTGCTATTTGTTTTAACTTGAGTTGCACCCTCTCTTAACAATTCCATTTCACGAGACTTCAAGGGAAATCACATAGTGAAGGAGGCCCTTTGATGAATTCGAAATTGGATTTCGTTCAACAATTTCGGGTGGTGAGCCTTGATTTTGCAATTTCTTTATTTTGTTCTCTCATGATTGTCTAATTTGGAGTGTATTTTTGCTACTTCACTACCATGTTATGCATGAATCTCATATCCACCACTTCAGCTTCCATAGAATCAGAATGTTGTGGCTCTAAAATAGGTGTCGTGCAAGTGGCTTTCTTGAAATCTTGCATTTGCCTTGAAATTGAAATTTCAGTTCTAGTACAAATCATTGGATCATGATTTGATTCTTCCATCACAGCATCCAATTGCGTGAAATCTTGTTGATCCACAACCCCATATTTCGTTAGATCCATATTTTCCACTTTGGTTTCCCTGAAAGCATCTTTCGTATTTACAAATTCATCATCCAAATGAGACGCCTCCTTGCTCCCAACGCCTAAAAATGATTTGTGTCATTTTGATTCACTTTAGATCCTCAAGTGCCTTGAAATTGCTACAATGCCTTAAATCTTCATATCCTTGGAGATTTCAAAACTTCCATGGCCGACCAAACCATCCAAGGAGTCCACAACTTACTTACCCGAAACTTTTCTGAAATTTTCCTTGGCCTTAAAACAACACTACCAACACAAAAACCACCACCATTCTTTGGAGCATCTACCCACCCTAAGAGGGGGGGGTAGCAGCCACCATGCCCTGAGTCTCTCTTTCTAAAACACTAGTGGGAGAAAGAAGTGAAAGAAATGAAAAAGCCTGCACGACCTTGACCCATCTGTGATCTAACCCACAACCATCTATTCCAATACAAGACAGAGAACATTTTACAACATTCAAAAAACACTCGAAATTAAGATCCACAAACTAATGCCCAAAATACAAATTAACAAACTCAATTCAACTCAAAATACAAAGAGCTTCAATAAAAACATAAAATTAGCATTGAAGGGCAGGAGTAACTACCACCTGTTCAACATCAATAAGCGTTAAATCCATAATTTTCGACAAAATTATCATTACTTACCTCCATGGTAGCATCTAGCCACCTTCCTTTATTACAAAGGCAGCAAGCTAATTCATAATAAACAGCAGCAATTCCAATAACTCCTCTTCGCTCCATGTCTCGGACTGCTGCAACTGCTTCATCTACTTTACCCTGTTCCCAAAAAGTTCTCACAAGGACTGCAAGTTATTAAATAAAAATAAAGAGATTCACTCAACAAAAAATCTTTGAATAAGCCCATTAATGAGTTAATGAGTATAGCAAAAACTTCAAAGTAAAGGCTAAAAAATATTTGAACCGTTTGGCCACCTTTGTAACTTATTGCCTTAGGAGCCAGACGGCCTTCTTGCATTTTTTCAAAAAACTTGTGGACATCGTCATACTTTCCAGCTTTCAGCATCACCTTACAAGAAGCAAGTCCTGTGAGTTCAAGATATTATATATATATATATATAAAGAGAGAGGGAGAGGGAGAGAGAGAGAGAGCTTTTTTTCTGACAGGTCAAATAGGCTGTTGAAATTTTCAGCAATCTAACTTAAAATAAAACGGGCTCAAAATGAATTTCTAAACCTGATAACATGACTAAAGTTACAAAAACAAAATTGCAAAACAGCAGTAAATGAGCACAAAAGATGACTAATAAGCCATGTTACAAGAAAGAAAGAGAAACAAAACAAAACACAAAATTAAAACTTCAACTGGACTTACAGGGAGCATATAATGAACTCAATAGCTCACACTTTAGTATGAATAGAAACCTCCCCACTACTGCTCAAAACTTTCTTGAACATTCGGAACCTTAAGGGACTGAATAAAATTGATTGTGAAAATGGACCAAGCAATGCCTTTTCTTTATAAGCATAATAAAAGATATAAAAAAATTAAATGCAAACAGGAAAAAGCAATGTTTTAGATGCACAAGAAACACTAAATTACAGCAATTGCAACCGAATTTGCAAAACAGCACATGCAAGCAAACAGAATGCAACAATAATGAACTTAGAATGCACAGTCACAAGCACATTATAATGACAGTGCATTCTCATGAATAACCCGCATTGAACCCTGTACATCTTAAATGGACGTGCATTCATGCAAATGAAAGTTTCCAAATAAAATCCGAACTACTAAAACATCACGGGCTGAGTAACCTTTTCAAAAATATGTGCTTGATACATTAAATCCCTAAAAATAATTTTATCTCCAACAAATATGCTTAATACTTGCACTGAAATTAAATAATGCTGCTTGAATTAAAAAAATAAATAAATGAGAGGAATTCAAAGCCACCATGAAAAGCATGCAATTACTCGAACAATGTACAATAGTTTGAACTCTGCAAACTCACTCTCAAACTCAAATTCAAACCATAATTTGTTGTACTCTCACTTTTGGAAGAGGCATCCTGCGAATAAAACGGAGTCATAAGTCCTACTAAACAAATCTGATTCTCCTCACAAGTGCAAGAATTTACGAGACAGGTACCTTTTGGCAATATTTAAGTATTATTTCAACAAAATTACAAATAGTGAGTGATTTTAATTCTTGTTCTTGGTGTAATTAAAACTGAATAAACCATAAATTTCACCGAATTATTTTTATTTTATATTTTTATATGGCCTTCAATGCCTTTAACCCAAAAAAAAAATCATTTTTTAGAAATGCAAACCACCAATTTCACGCCTATCAGGTATAATAATAAGTTATCATAAGTTTTAAATCTTAGACCTAATTCTCTATATTCAAATTAGAGTCAACAATGTTTATAGCACAAAGAATTTCCTAGATAAACTCAAACTACACGCAAATCATCAACTTTATAATTTATAAGCTGACAGGCAGGAGATAAGATTCAAACAATAAAGTTTAGAATTTCGAAATACCCTTATGATGGGTGTACAGTTATACTAATTCAAAATCGGAGGGGCACACTCACAAAATAAAAATCTCAATTTATAAATACAAGCATTTCCAACATTCTACCCAAAAGATGACTTTGTCAAAAAAAAAAAAATCAATGGGAGAATATTATCATCAAAATATCCCAAATCCTAAGGCAAATTATTTCAGATTAAAATCTTAAAAAATATGAATACCAAAAAAAACATCCAAGCAAGCATTCATCCTCCACACTCTTTTGATAAGAATGACAAGTTTAAGAAAATCTCAGCTCACAAAAAATAAACGTCAAATAAAGCATAACTTTATGATTACTCTCAAAGATCTAATGTGAGAAAAGTCATGTCGCATATCTCTGACCATATGATTTTGTCTTCAAATCGCTTCACCAAAAAGCATAACTATGACCAAGGCCTTCTAACCAAATTATTCAACATAAAATAGCATATTAAATTATGGCTATGACCAAAGCTCATAGTTTCTCCAATAGCATAAATCCCCATATTATAGTGTAATTAGTGAGGCACGAAGCCCGTAGTTGGCTAAGATCGAGTTAAAATTACCTCATTCGACAAACATCTATTCTATGCTAAAGGCAATAAATTTTAATAATCTAAAACCACAATTGTCGTTACTATATGTTAACCATTTAGCACCCACTGACTAGCCGTAATTAAAAGTTCACACTCATGATTAAGAGTAATGATTAATCATTGGAGCATGCATTTACAAAAAACTTAAAATAAAATCATAAATCCTTCCAAAATTAGGATAGAATCTCTAAGTGGCGCCTTATTTAAAATAATCTAACTTCTAGATATTTGAAAGGAACCACAAAGTCTCTCAGAAAAAATGAGAATGAATTGTTAATCTGACACTTTGTGATGTGGTCACTTTTTTTCCCCAGACACGACAAGTGTTGCTATATTGTTCGGACGATTCTGTCCTGGAAAAGGAGGGCCTGATCGATCCTTCCAAAGACGGATTTCCCTTCTATTTGGAGCAAGGCGCGCTCCTCTTTACCGTAGGATTATATATTTATTGGTTTTGTTTATATAGGAAAGTTTTGGCGTGTGTTTTTTTTTCAGAAAAGCTGTTAGTTTCCGTTGTTTCCTTTTTAAGTCTATATTCGAAGGCGAGAAGGTGCGCGGGCTATAACTCATCTAAGGTGGTGACCGTCGCTCAAAGATCAAGTGATGCTCCGGCTGTAGTTTGATTCTACGGAGAAATTTAGCTTGACCCTGTGAGGAAATTTATACTTGATTTCACTTCTCCTGCAACCTTTCTTTCGCTTTCACTCTCATCATCTTTGTTGATGTCAAAGAAAACAGTCCCTTTAATTCATCTTTACTTACGTCAAAGAAAACAGTCCCTTTAATGTTTTTCCCGTAACCCTCACTGCCTAGCCGCCTCCTTTCCAGTCCCCTTACCTCCCCATCATCAGCCTCCTCCACTTCCTATACTTATAGCATGCAGTGACTGCAGTCCTCTCACAACAGCCCCCTCAACCACCATAGCACCCCTCCCCAGCCAATTTCATATGAAGTCACCGACATCTCCCCAACCTTCCCTCACCCGCAACCTGTCCTCACGCCACCTGCCACCGCCCTCCTAAGCCAGTTGGCCTCCACCTACTCTCCTTCCACTAACCCAACCGTACTTGCCTACTACCCTTCCCCTCCATATCCCCATACAGTGATTCAACCCTCCAACTGTAATCCACATCCCTTTTCCCATTCACCGCCACCAACATGACACAACTACTAGTTGGGTGTGTTGTGCCTTTGTTGTTGCCATTTACCCATTTTGATTGTTATTTGTAAGTCTCTATTTGAAAATCAGCAATAATATTAGTGTTCTATCGTTGTTTGGGTTAACTTTGGTATCACTTAACATTAATTCTCATTGAAAGCATCGCGCAAAATATTAATTTATTTATATTTTATGCATATTACTTCCATTAGTTTGTTCATTTTATTTGTTATTTATAAATTTGAAGCTATACTAACTGATGCATGCTAGAAAATTCGCGGAGATAAAGTAATGGATTATCGTCTTAGCGTTGCACGAGAATTCAGCACACACTCAGATGAAAGTGAAACAATCAGTGATGACACCATAAGTTTTTACATGGAAAACTCGTAAAGGGAAAAAACCACGGGGTATGGCCCAATTGTAAAAATCCACTATAAGTTGATGATTACAAATGTCCATTGTCCCACAGGCGGGAAAGGGTTATTAGCTTTCCAAGTTACAACGTCGGCTGATGATGTTTAGTCAGCGGTGGTTGACGGAGGTCAGCGAAGGCTGACGAAAGTCGATGAAGGCCGACGGTGGTGGTCGACGATCAGTGGTGGTCGACGGCGATCGACGATGGCAGGAATGATCTTGGACTTGAGTTCATTCTCAAAGTCTCAAGTTCTCTCTTAAGCCTCCTCCTTCATGTGAGGGGTGATGCTCTATTTATGGTGTTTTGAGTGCAATTAATGAAGGAATATGAACCATTTTGATCGGACGGTCCGGAGAGCTTCCCTTGATCATATGAGGTTTGATGGACATTTGAGTGCCTTAACGATGTCGAAATTGAGCAATCTTGGGTTCGTTGGATTCGTATTTGTGAGACGCTCGATTCAACTATGAACTCGCTAGACTCGACATCCTTTTGACCTTTCAAATGCCTCTGAAAATCCTCTAATAGTGGTTTAATGACTTGATTCGGGCTTGATTTGACTCGGATTGGACTAACTTTCATATCATTAGGTTCGTCTCATCGAGCCAATCAATTTGACTATAATTTGTTGAAATCGAAGCTCCGGATGACTCTTAATCAAAGTTTGAATGTTTTTTGTTCAAAAAATTGCACTAAGATTCGTGCTGGCTGATGAAAATTTGTTGGTGGTGTATCACTAACAATGAAGGTTGAGAAGCATTTTATACTATTGGTGGAAAAAGGGTGTATTTTATTTTCTAATATTAGGTTTGTTAATTTGTTTGGCTTGATTTTAATTTTAGTTTAGATTGCATTCATTTTCACATATGTTGGAATGTATTATTTGGAGTCAATTGAGGATTGTTAATACTAATTGAATGAAGTCGAGTTTTTTTAAGCTGAATGGATTCATAATCATGGAAAAGCCGTATGTGGGTGGTGTACAGTAGACATCGACATTTGCTATTAAAAAAATGAACAAAAGCCATATTTAGATGGTGGCATGACTAATTGGTAAGTCCCATTTTTCATATGATTTATGGTAAAGAGCTAACAAATTACCTACATATATGTGTGCAAAATTTTAAAAAAGACAAGGGTTGTTTGGTGATTAAAACTTATTTTAAATTTAAAAAAATTTCAATCTCATCTACTGGCATGCATCGTGAGCCTATAAATAGTGATTTAAGGTATTTAGTTAAGTATTTGCGACTTAAATTAAATTCATGTTCTTTATTTTCAATCTTGTAAGTGCATACTAAATGTATAATTCCTTCAAGTCAACAACAACAACAATAATAAGCCTTTATCCAACTAAGTGTGGTCGGCTACATGAATAGTTTCATATTTTCATGTAATTCTAATAAATTAATATCACATTTTCTACAACATGCCCAAGTCTTTTTAGGTCTACCTCTCCCTTTCTTAACATAAGTCGAATATAAAACATCTACTTTCTTAACCGGATCATCAGATGGTCAACATTTAATGTAACCAAACCATCTAAGACGACTCTCTCTAATCTTATCTGTCATTGGAGCTACACCAAATCTTTCACGGATACATTCATTTCGCATTTAATCTCTAAGTGTCAGGCCACTCATCCACCTATGTATTCTCATCTCAACAACACTTAAATTAGTTTTATGTTCTCTTCATAGGCCAACATTCTGCATCGTAAAGCATTGCAGGTCTCATCACCATCTTATAAAATTTTCCTTTCAAGTCTAAGCAGTACTTTCTTAGGCCCGACGCATTCCTCCACTTCAACCATCCAACTTGAATTCTACTAATAACATCCCCGTCTATATCAACATCACTCTAACGTGATATCTAAAACATTCACACATTTTAATGATTTGATCCACCATTGTTACTCTATCACTACAAATATGCTATGTAAATCTAGGGGAATATTGTCATCTCTATGTCTCAGTGTAATGCCTGATTTTCTTACTTCGATATTTACATTTCTATTCTATTTCATCTATATAAATTGCTATTGGTGAAAAAGAGAGATAAAAGATTGATTAATGAAGGTTAATTCTACATATTGGCTTTTTCCTTTTCTTCTTCATCTTCTTCTTCTTCTTCTTTTTTTTTTTTTTTTTGCTTCATATTTACTGCCAAAATTCACAGATTTTCTTATTAAATCATTATTGCCTATCTCTATTAAGTTGTTGTATTAAATGATTATTAGTGATAGGTAAATCTTTCATTTTTCTTCAACATAATATTAATTCCATAGGAGTTCTTGTGCGTCAAATCTGGCAAATCAAAATAGCACCAGTAGCCTCCACTAAATAAATCATTACACGGCCACATAAGCAGAGAGCAGTACATCCCAAGACATGCATACTTTCAGGAGCAAGACACAGGTCACTAAATAACATATATCGCTTGGAATTAGAGAATTTCATTGCTGTAGGATTTGTAGTGATATTTCAATTCCCACAAGCCTGAAGCTTGTGACAGGGAAAAAGAGAAAATAATTGAACAATTTAGAACATAAGAACATAGAAATTTAAAAAAATTATGATTTGAACCACATATTTAAAAGTTGCAAAATATGCAATTGAAACGGTTCAGCTCAAGAATGATGGCGAATATATATTGGGCATGGCCGCATGGGTGTAAAATCATAAATGTTCAAAACTTACTTCCATGGCTAACCCATATGTTGTTTCCGTGGGTCTCAACCCATTAAACCTCATCTGTTGCAGCACCCAAGACACTCCTTTCCATTGACGAGATGACACGCATGCATTCAACAACTAAGAAAATGTTGGCATCTTAAAAACATATTAATTTCAAACAAGCATCTTCGGGGATGCTTGTGCAATTAAGATAAAAGACAATGAAGGCTGTTGTGCTCACGGCATTATATATGATGATATCAGGATCTAAGCACGGATCCCAGTCTTTGCGATTCATATTTCTAAGTTTTTTAGAAGGTTTCTGCATCATTCTCTCAATTAGAAGAATTAATTCTTCCACAAGACCAGCTTGGCCAAGCGTAACAGCAATGGAGTGGTAAGCTGCCATATCAGGATATATTTGCCCATCCTCCTATAAACAATCAAAACCATAATTAAAAGGGAAATTTACATACATAGCACATAATTCTTATTTATTTACATATCTCACGTTTAAACTTTTATATTTACATATATAGCACTTTGGATATAGTCTATGTTCACCATCATTCTTGAGCTATTTTTGAAAAGGTGTAATAATGTTAACTTTAATTGTTCACTCATTCTTGAGCTGAAATACTAAATAATCAAAGACAACTGTCATTATGAATGGATAAAGTAGTAAAAAGGAAAAAATTTATTACTCTCATTTCATTGAAAATCTTTAGAGCTTCACGATGCCTCCTCTCTTTTCCAAGAACAGACAAGAGTTTTGTATACACAAACCTTTAAGAAAATACAAAAATAAAAAAACTTAGACTCGTAAGAAACTGCAAAGAACTTGAAGCTCAAAGTTTAACCTGTCAATCTGTTTTTTTATATTTTATTTTTGAATAAAAAGATAGATTTTTTACCTTCCAGATAGGTATGGAACAATCAAGGTATAACATGGCTCCTTTTTTTTTTTGGGTGCATGGGAGATTTTTAAAGATCGGATTCATAGGCATCTAGTGAAAATCTAACAGAATGAATAATAGTACAAACTTGCCTGCTTTTACGATTCTTGTATTCTTGCTGATTGTACACCCATTTCACAACAGATAATGCCTGCTTCCAATTTTTAAGAGCTCCAAGCTCTTCCAAAATTTCAAGCATGCACATCTCACTAAACGATAGCCCTGAATGCTTCATCAACCTTGAGAACTTCCAGTCTTGTATGCTTAGATTTGTACTGCTTAGTCTGTAAAAATTGATTCATCGAATGTTGCACTTTTTATCACAACTAATCAAGAAAAATAATAGAGATTTCCACTGCCACTGGGAGTTCAGAACAAGTAATTAAAGACGAAGGAAAATAAAATATAAGTGCAGGTTGACTAACTTTAATGCAGGTATTTTTATAACTTTATAACAACAAGATGATATTAGTACAATGTGGACAATTAATAAGAATTATCAGAGAAAAAATATATAAAGCAAAACAAAGATGACATGGAACAAAAGCCTCCATCATAATTTGAAAACACCACTCAATTTGCCAAACATTTCTTTAAGAAAAAAAGTAACGACTCTTTTTCTTATTTTTGCCCATTTAATGAAGAATATGTGCAACCCCCATCCACCAGCTTGTCGTCACTCGCAATTATATTTTCTACACCAATTACAAACGATTTCATGGAAAGTGCCCCTCCTGTTGATGAGGCACTGATGATCGTGAATCTAGCAAGGGCAAGCACAAATGGATCAACATCGCTTGGTCCCTAATTCTGAAATAAATCAGAGCTACAGATGGAGAAGCAAGAACCATATTGGAACAAAACATGACTTAAGAAACAAACATTCTAAAAGTTTAATATATTAAGTTGCAGCCCAAGAATGATCATATCCCTAACACAAAATTCCACTTGATTTGATGAATTGTATTATGCACTTTATTTGTTTTTCCTTCTCTTCTTTTTTTCTTTCTAAATCAACTGAATAAATTCAAGATAAATAAAATAAGAAATATGCCCACATTCACTACAACAAGAGACATCTTAACCAACGTATCTTTGATAATAGAACCACATGTTGATGTCTTTATATAAGATTACCATGAATAAGACTAAAATTTATTCATATTTGAATTGAATGATCGGAACTTTACTATAGATTATGTAATAGTATACCCTTAAACTGTCATGAAATGTATCCTTAACAAAAGCTTCCAAGTCTATGTATGAGAACCATGTCCATTCCTACAACTCAAATGATATTAGATTCGACATAGATTTGTTATGCATGTCAAAGTATGCTTCATGCGATAGCTTCAGCAAAAATATTCAATTATCAGCATTAGCAGATTCCTATGTAACATGAGAAACTTATACCTAATGTGGTAGCAATTTTAAGTTTTTGAACAAAGTAAATAAGCAAAAACTTCCAAAATGTTTTGTGCAAATTACTGTGGTGAGGCTATGTTTGTTATGAACACAATAGCAAGCATAAGCAATTATGCTTGGCAGTATATCAAAAAAAACAAGGAGCATGCCCTTAGAACTCTTACACCATAGAGTTTGTTACCAAAAGTTAGTCTTTTCCTATGAGTTGGAATAGTAGCATAGTGATCCACTGATCGCAAATGTTTAGTTTTCAATGTTGATATCAAGCATGCACTAATTTTCCAAAGTGTTCAAAATGCATAAAAACAAGGTGTATTTCTATGTACATTTTATGGTAACTTTCATTTTTGTTGTGTTTTGTTGCAGGCAATTGACATGACAATAAGTTGAAGAGAATATGATAAAAGGGCAATAGCAAAATACAGCAACTTTGTTATTGTAGTGATGTTAATGCAGCAGTAATTGTAACAATTTTTTGTACCAGATTACTATAGCAGTGTGGCGTGAATGAGAGCCAAAATCAACAGACAAACTGCAAGAAATATGTGGGAAAATCTAAATTATGGCTAATTTGATTAATTTCCGAGCAAAAAAATAAGATACAATAGGTGCTCTACAATCCGAGATGTAAATCAACTCTCCACAATCCTTAGACGCCGCTAGAAACAAGAAGAGAAAAAGAAAACTACAGGAATCCAAAACATGACAGCAAACCCTAGATTATTAGCCCTCATAAAACACCCCAAAACACATCCAAACTTTCCGCCCAAAATATTCAAACTTCCCCCCAAAACTCCCCTAATTCCTCCCATCGCATAAGTGATCAGGTGCTTAACGGGCCTCACCAAGTGGTCGGTATCCTCTCATGCAGAAACCCCAATTTTTGCCCTCGTAGGTTGGGTCAGTCTAGGAGGGATCGGCTTACAATACTCCATTACAAAAGAAGCATCTTGTTCTCAAGATAGAATGATGGAAACTGTTTTTAGATAACTCCATAAGGCTCCCAAGTTACTTCATAATTTGAGAGATTTTTTCACTTAATCAGCACCTTATTTGCCTCCGTATCTCCTCGATGCACTCCTTTTACCTCTAAAGGTTTTAAAAGCACCTCCATGTCCTCTGTCAACGTCAAAGGTAATAAAGATGAGGGTGTGTGGTCTTCGATGGAAAACCTCAGTTGTGATATATTAAATATTAGATGCAATGATGATGGTAGTAACCTCGGATGGTATTGCACTACCTCAATGCATCCCACGATATCATCGGATCCAAAATATCATGGAGAAAGCTTCTTGCTCCTCCTCCTAGCAAGTGTCTAAGGTCTCAATCTCAAATAAACCATATCCACAGGCTCAAATTGTATCTCTCTTCTAGGTCTATCAATTTTCCTCTTCGTGATTTGTTGGTCCCTTAATAGATGTCCCTTTAGCTCTGTGAATATCCTGTCTCATTCCTCCAAGTAATGGTTTACAATGGATACTGGTTTAGTGTTATGCCCATAGCGTGTATCAGGTGAGGTGGATACCGCCCATACAAAATATCAAAAAGAGTGGTATGTGTTGCAGTATGGTATAAAAAGTTGTACCAATACTTGGCCTAAGCAATCCACCTTGCCAAAACTTCGATGTATCAATACAAAACAATATTGGTACATCTCCACACTCATGTTGACCACCTCTTCTATCTAGGGATAATATATTTTACTCATCTTTAGGGTTGTCTCTCGTAATCTGAACAGTTCTTTCCATAAATAGTTAAGGAACACCTTGTTACTGTTCAATAAAATGGATTCTGGAACACCATGCAAACGAATCATTTCTCGTATGAACATATTAGAGGCTGAGACAACAGTGTATGGGTGTCACGATGGAATGAAGTGTCTATACTTGCTTATACGATCCACTACCACAAATAACACGGCAGACTCCTTTGATTGTGGCAACCCCTCTATAAATCAATCGACACGTCCTCCCAAATTAACCCCAATTAGAACTTGTTCGTGAACTTGTACAATGCTTTTATTGTGACATCAAGAATCACGTGTACTCTTTAGCTTGTTCACCACCACAATAGTGCCTAAATATGTCAGAATTATGAAAATACTCAGTCTTCACCCTCGACTCCATCTCAAAACACCCACAATCCCAATTGAACTACAATCTTATTGAATTGTCATGTCACACGAACATATTCAAATCCTTGATTCATGTCATCTAGCAAAAGTGCACATCGTGACTAGATGCAACTCATTAAAGTAGCACAGGACCTACTCTGTGATATCATTATAACTATATTAGCCAAAATCATTAAAAATCTATGTACTAAAAGTCCCTCAAAGCTATAAATACCCTATTACAAGAATGAATCAATGGCAATGAAACCTAGGCACTAGACTCTATGATTACTCCCCAAACTTTCTTCTTATCACCTCAGTTGCAATTCTAATCATGGCTTTCTGGGGATTCCCTTTTCTCATCAATAGCATAGCATTAGAGTCCTCATGAAAGTTTGGTGACTACTTTTAGAAGATTTCTTGAAGTCTATACGGATTCTTAGTTAAAGCATGATTAAAGACCAAGTGTCCTGAGTCTTCCATTCTCTTCTTATTATCTAATGCAATTATTTTATTATGTACATTCCTATTAGGTGTAAGTGACTCCCCCTATCGTAATTTCATTTCTCCTCTTCTCTATTTCTCTAAACGCTCTTCGGAAAAGCTCTGTAGACACTCTGGAATATCTTCGTTGTAATAATCAGTTGTCATGGTTGGTTATTTGACTTACTCTCTCTAAGAGTGGACTAAGGTCTATATATCAAACAATTATAAATTCATGTCTTTTTTTCTATCACTGCTTCTCTATAATCTCAGAGTAACTACAACACAATAGTTTATGGTATCTCTCTAGTTAAATCACCCTCAGTTTCTTCTCGGTTGACCGAACAAAGCAAGTTTCTAGCATCAACCCACCCCACCCCACACATCCTAAATACAAACAGAAATGCGATAAAAATAAATAAATAAATCTCAAACCCAACGCCCCATTCTCCCCTTATTAGTATATTGAAAATAAGGGATAAAAGGAGGATAACTTTTTGAATACATGATTGAAAATAATAGTTTAGACAATGGGGATTATTTACTAATTGTATTGCCATCAATCAATAAACTATTGGTGTCATGATCTATTATTTAAAAAAAAAAACCAGTGTCAACAACATATATTGATCCTATTTAGAGGTTGTGTGGTAAAATTTAATAATAATCAATTAATCAATGTTCTAATTAATAAAGTCATTAATTAACCAAAATTGAAAATTTTTATAAAGGGCCAATTACATACATAGCACCCAAACCATTGCTAATTACAAATCTAGCACCCTTATTCATTAATTTTCAAATTCTCACTAAAACATCAAAATTCATGATAAAACCCAACCCATATTTTTCATTTTTATCAAGTTCTCAATGGTGGCACACATAAATAGATCGGTTTAGTAGTTCAAAAATATCACCCGGGTGTTAGATTTTGTAAATGGCAAAGTTTCAAATGCTAATTATGTTAATTATCCCTTTTATAAATCATGTCGTGGTGCTAGTTGTGAAACATCAATCACACACCAATTACATAACTAGTTGTATGATTGATGAATAATAACAAAGTTACTAGAGTAACAATCCATACACATCACCGCCAAAAAAAAGAGCATGAAAAAACTAAAAACAGAGCAATATACCTTCTGGCCAACAGCTGAATCTTCTCATCATCGCTCATCCGTTCTATAGATTCCCTCCGTTTCATGCCATTCATGCTACTCTGCTTCACACCATTCTCAAAACTCTCCACGTCTGCGTCATCGATAAAACCCCTCAATATTTCTGCATTCCTTTCTACAAACACCTTCCTTAGCTCCTCCAAGTGCTCAACCTTTAGCTTCTTCTCCAAAAACCCATCTGCTTCGCTTCCAAGCTTCATTATATCAACACAGCTCGCTCGTTTCCACGGCCTCCCAACGGGTTCCCGTCTACTGTCTACTTCGGCCATGACGACGCGGTACTCAGCTTTAGCTTTGCGGAAGAGTGTGTCCTCCTCCAACGCTCTCATTTGGACCTCGGTGAGAGTAGAGTTTCGCTGGTTTAGCTTCTTAGTACGGCGCATGTATTTCTGGATCTCCTTCTTGCGTAGGGTATGGAGAATTTTGGGGGTCGGGACGACGCCTTTGCGGATAAGACGCTGCTTTATGACTTCTGTATTGGGTTCAAAGACTTTTCCATTGGAACTGGGAGGAAGGGAGGCGAAGCCGCCGGAGAAAGCCGCCGGAAATGCATCCATGGCGGCTTCGAGAGTGTGGAGTGCGCTCTGAGATTGGAGATGAGGGAGGGAAGTGTCATTATTGGGATAAAAAGGAAAATTAAACTTATACCACATAATCTTTTTGTTGGTTTTAGATACATACCACTCAACTGTGTTTTCAAGTATCTAATGAACTTGAATTTTCTTACAAACATTAAGGTATTTCACTTTTGAAAAGTTTTTTGCTTTTATTTTTTGTTTATGATTTTTTTAATGGAAGACTAAGAGGTTGTCTCATTGATGTAAAATAATAGGAGGTCATATATCCAAATAGTATTAGATATATAAATGGAGAAAATATTGGGTCTGGAGTCCGTAAGCTGTTTTGCATCCCAACTCTAATAAGTTTGCGTCATCTGTAAATCATGGGGCCTCATCTTCGCCATCTTAAAAAAATATTAACAATGTGTTTCTCAGTGCGACCTCGCCTGAAGACCGCACGAATAATTTGAAAAAAACTTGTGTTGTCCATTCATATTCATTTTTTAGAGGTCATCAGTTGTGATTCTGCGGTTTAGGATTCTCTTGCTCGATGCAACCACGGACGTTTACTGTTTTCGAAACCAGACTAGTTTTAGGGCGACTAAGCTTTTAACTTATTCGCCGCCAAAATTGGAAGTGTGTCAGAGGTTTTAGCGTCTTCGTCGCTGGGATTTTGACACCCACACTCTGACACTGGCATTTTGACACCGCCACTTGGACACCGGGACTCAGGACTCCGCTTAAAAACATTTTGATTTGTTTCTAGCTATTTTTGGGTGTAAAATCTTCCAAACTAATTTTGTTGTTCAATATACAATGCTTAGGTTTCTACGTTAACTCTAATGGATACCATGAAGAAAAAAATAACAAAAAAAAGAGATGAAACCAAGAACGTAAATAGGTAACATAAGTCAACTTTATTTATTTAAGGTTTAGGGCCAATATATTTTTTAACCGAGAATTTTAATTATTCATTTTTGGTCATTTGTTCAATATAAAATTTCGCTCAGTGAAATTTTTTTTTTTCAAACTCATTTGTTCGATGTAAATCTTTATTTGTCACATTTGTTTAATGTAACAATTGCAAGTATCTTATTACAATCATATGCATTACTAACTTTATAATATTGAAGCAATGGATTTTATTTTGGGTGGCTTAACTGTTGCGTTAGAAAAACAGAAAATATCCTTAACGAGCATTCAGAGAACAGTCAATGTAAAAACTATTTGCAAGTACTTCTATATACCATATGTTATTATATTAATATCACAATATAATTTTAATATCACCACACTAAAACCTCAATTCCACCATTAAAAAAAACCGCATTAACATCATAAAGAACTAGAATACCACCATAATTCAAATTGATTATCACTAACTGAAGAAACACAAATATCACATAGGAAACAATACCACCAAAATATCAATTATACATTATTAAGAAAAAAATGCATCACAACACCACCATACTGTCAAAATATTTGACATCACTTTACTTACAACTTAAATATACAAGATCATTACCAGAACACCATAAAAAAATCACAATAAAAACCAAAAAAAAAACCTAAAAACTATCACATTACCACAACAACACCATTATAATACCTACATAATATCACAAAAAAATTCATCAAATTTCATCACCATAATACTACCAGAATGCCACTAGAATACTATTAAAATATCACCAGAATACCAAAAATCTAAAATACCATCATAATATCACCACATATTTTTTGTTGTATTCTAGTAGTATTCTTCTTGTATTATGATGTTATTGTACTTATATTTTTCTGATATTTTTTTGGCTTTTTGGTGATTTTTTTTGTGGTATTATGGTAGTTGGTGGTTTTTTTGTGTTTGATCAGTGGTATTCTCTTGGTTTATTGGTGGTATTATAGTGGTAGTCTTGTGGTATTCAATGATATACTTATGGTATTTGAGTGGCATTCTGATGGTACTTATAGTGATATTCTAGTAGCATTATGGTGGTTTTATTACCGATATTATGATGACATTGTTTGATTTATTTGACTAAAGAAAACATTTGTTATGGTTAATTTCCTCAACTAATGTTTATTCTCTTACTATATAATACTCTCGTTGTGTCATGAACCCAAGAATATGGACATCCAGCTGCAAGCCTTTGACTGTTAATTGTATTTATGATGCAGTATTTGGTCAAATTAATGAGGAAACTAAAATTATTCATAAAGATATACATCTTATTCAATTATTTCATATGTTACCTTACCAACGAGAAAATTCATTAACCCTCCAAGTTTTAAAATGTTGGGATACTGATCATAAGGTTTTTAGAATGGGTGGCAAAGCCTTGAGCTTCAATTCAAACAAGGTGGCACTACTTATTAGCATGTTGAGTTGTGGAAAAGTTGTGTAGTGGGAGAAATTTCCCATATCAACTGTAAATTTCATTCAAATAAAGGTTGACTTGCTGACAATTATTTCAATACAATATTCAACACCCTTTGTAGAGTTGTAAATAAAGTTTTTTTTTTTTGGAGCCTTATTTTTTCCATCGAGTAATTATAATATATCGAGTGGTTCATATAGTTTTGGGGATAATGCAAACAATTTCTCTTCCTTCAACTAGCGAGCAGTCATTTATAGTTTTCAATTTTAGTAATTTGATGTCATTGTTTGGAAAATAAGGTGTAATCAGACCCTTGGGTACATGAATGACTTTGTTTTATTTTTAACGATTAGTATGACTGATATAAAAACAATATTTTAATTTTTTATAAGGCAAGTGGCCTAATGAATTTTACTTTTTTATAGCTTTAGTTTTACGAGCATATATTCATACTCATTCCAACCTCACATGAAGCAAGGCCTAACATGCTTGGGTAGTCTAAAATGAGGCCATGAAGTACGAAGATAATGGATATTTTTTTTTCTTTAGACTAACATCAGAACATGTAATTAAAATTTGAACCCCTTTTCCAAAAAACATTTGGGTTATAATACATTTGTTTGCACAATTTGATAATTTAGTTTTTTTGTTTGTTTCAGGTTTTTGTTTCTTTTGTTGATTTAACGAGTGACGAAGAATTAGTTATTTCTCTAATAACCCACAAGTTAAGCAACTCGACATCTAGTCCTCTCATAGCTGATTTTAATATCTCCACTCGATACACACCACTTGCACTATTTGCTGCAAAGAATGTTGCACCATCTAATCCTCACACTCTAGTCAAGCCCCCAACTCCAACTCCAGCTCCAACTCCATCTATACATTAATCAGAAAATATAAATTTAGAAGTCAGGTTCATCGAATAAATACGTTGCAAAATAAAAAGTAACCAATTAGAAAAAAAAATATCAAATATCGAGAGAAAGCAAAAATCATTATACAAATCTTATCTGAGCAGTATGGTCTGGCGAGTAAAATTAAGACAAAGCGGAAGAATAAGAAATTGTAATCCCCTTACACATAATTTCCACTTAACAATAGAAAAGCATAGGTCACCATAGCCGAGTCAGAAGATAAGGTGGTAGAAGATGAGGAAACTAGGGAAGCAACAAAAACACCTAAATATACTTCAGTCTAAGAAGAAAAGAAAAAGGAACCAAAAGAACTAGACTTTTGGTGCTCGGGGAGGGGAACAAGGTTCCTATATTAGTGGTATTGTGGTGGTATTCTAATGATATTATTGTAGTATTATATTAATAATTATTGTGGTATTATAATGACACTAGTAGTATTATGATGTAATTTCTATGGTATTCAGGTAGCATTATTGTTGTTTTATTTTGATAATTGTTGTGGTATTATGGTGGTATCATGATGCAATTCTCGTGGTATTCAAGTGATGTTTATGCGGCGTTCTTGTAATATTTGATGATATTCTAGTTGTATTACTGTGATATTAATGTGACATTCCATTGATATTATTGTTGCACTATAGTGGAATTAATATAATATTATCTTTATAATAAGGTTATATTGCGGTCCCGTTATGGTTGAATTTTGGAATTATTTTGGCGGTATTGAAGTAATTTTATGGTGGTTTCTTTGTTGTATTGTGATCATAATTTATCTTTTATCTAGTTTGTCTTTTCTCATAAATGAATCAAACAGTTGCTTCTCCCGTGAAAGAAACAAATGAAAGCTTATAAAATCATAATATATATATATTCAAAAACTATAAAAATATTAGGTTTGGGTAAAAAGTAGATATTTATACCAGAAGTTATGTTAAATGAAAATACGAACAAAATCTATTAATTGAAACATATCGAGCAAACCTTAATGAATGTTACCATTTTAAAAGCAGTGAAACTCACTTCCGTTTCATTATTGTCACCAAAATCTTCGTATTCCATCTTCAAAATTAAGTTGTGGTGTTTTTCAAATTAGCAGAGGAATGCAACCTAAACCTTAAACGCATGAAGAACCCTAACGGAGAAAAATATAATGAACTGCGCGCTGTTATAAATAGTGTCTGATTTTGAACATTGCTTGTTTTTTTCGAACTATACGAGTGGTCGGGTCGGGTCATAGGGAAAAAAAAAACATTTAAAATATTTTTTAATGATGACAAAAATGGGATCGACCGCTTTACAGATAGTGTGATCTTGCTGTAGTCTGAACACAAAACTACGTCCGAACCCGACACAATATTTTCTCATATAAATGGGGCATTTACATACATACAACATAATTATTATATTTTCATTTATCTAACACCCAAACTTTCCTATTTACTTCCATAACACATTAAGTCTTTAATGTGAAAAAAAAAAAACTCTTAATCAATTTCTTAAAAGTAAAATACATTTTTTTCATATGTAGATTTATAATCTCAAAGTATTTTAAATATAAATATCAAATTTTGGGTATTAGATTTGTAAATACACAAAAAATTGTGTGGTATACATGTAACTTTCCCTATATATTAAAAGTTTGAAGATTTATATTTATATCACTCAATTCTCATGTATTTATATATCTAACACAAACTTCAATTTTTATTTACATACCATCTTATTTCTATTTTTAAGATAAATTTAAGATAATTTTATGCAATACAAAAGCTTTGGACTGTATAAAAGTAAAAAAATAAAATTCAATTGTCATGTGTATGAGATTCATGTAGATGCCCCCTATGAATGTTGTGATGCAAAAGTTTATTTTAAATACGTGCAATAATACCACGTATTTTTCAAAATTTTATATGGTTTAATGAATTGAAAAAAACATTAAGTCAGGACTTCGAACTTATAGCTACGTTTAGATTGCAATAATCGCTTTGTTATAAGAATATTTTGCTGTATTATAGAAATATTTTATTAGCGTTATTTGTGGAAAATGAAGTGTTATTGAGATATTCATCTGCGTTACTTGATTTGAGGTTGTGTTATTCCATTAATATAATGTAAATTAAAATAACACGGAAAATCTGTCGAATAACACAAACCCAAATCAAACAATAATGCAAAATTATAGAATAACATCACATAATACTCCAATAACTCCCCATTTTTTTTTAAATAATGCACATGGAATATTGGTTCAACAAACAGTGTGTTAGAATCACACACAGCCACGTTGACCGACTCCTAGACCGCTGCTAAGCCCCATGCACTCTACAGCCTCTCGCCGGCGGCCACTGCGTTCCCTCCCGCCCACCGAAACCCTAGACATCGGCTACGGCCTCTCTCTCGCTCCACGTCTGAAGCTCATCCTCACTTTCTTCCGCTCCGATCCCGCAGTGAAGCCCGTCGACGAGTGGCAGCTAAAGCTCTCCCTCATCGATTTCATCCGTTCCTTTTTCTCCCTCACAGTACCCGAAGACGACCTCGTCATACGAAAGCGTCTTGATCTTCACAAGCGCAAGCGCGACGAACCCGTCGCATCGGGAACTCTCTACATCCGCGATCTCGGATTTCTCAGACACAAAAGGCGAGGAGAGGATGACGATGATACGGATGAGGTAATTGAGAAGAAGTTTTTGGATTGGAGGTCTTCTGTGNCACAGTACCCGAAGACGACCTCGTCATACGAAAGCGTCTTGATCTTCACAAGCGCAAGCGCGACGAACCCGTTGCATCGGGAACTCTCTACATCCGCGATCTTGGGTTTCTCAGACACAAAAGGCGAGGAGACGATGACGATGATACGGATAAGGTAATTGAGAAGAAGTTTTTGGATTGGAGGGCTTCTGTCTTGGATCGTTTGAGCGGGATCGAGCTGAATCTGGAGGGCGTCAAGTTTCGAATGACCGTCGATGTTCCCCCTTCCGATGACTACGAGGCGATGAAGAGGTTATGGGAGGATTATTATGCTTCGCAGCTGCTGGACGGCCGTAATAAACATTACTTTTTAGTAATTCCGATTGCTTGAAATATAACATTCATTAGTGGTTTTTACTCTTTTTGAAAGGGATTTTAACTGCAGGGAGCTATTCAAAGGGAGTGGCTCGGAGGGCTGATACGATCATTGTACAAGGAGTTCCTTCAAGGTGGTTTGCAGAGCCAAGGGTGTCTTCGAAGCCTTCCATGCTGAATACGCATACCATCTTTTCCGTTCTTGGAAATATAAGGTACGCTCTTTGATCAATTGAAGAACTATATATTTTTTTTAGGGGTTCAGGGTGTAGAAAGAGCTCAATTTATTCACTGGGAGTCTTTGGCTCTGAGGTGACAACACTGGAATTTTCATGATATGTGGGGTGAACAGGTGACTGAGAAAACCTCTATCTATTATCAACAAACATTAGTCCTTAGCAAATTTTGGATAATTATTGTTATGAAATGTTGGAAGTCAAGTGACAATTTGTCGTCGGCTTGTTGTCGTGGCAGTTGACAACGACATCAAATTTCGTTGGTTGTTGATAACATCAACTTTTATCAATGGCTATTGTTGGGTGATAGATTATGATGGCATTTGATGATTAGCACTGTGCGGTGGATGAAAACAAGCTTCAATGTTTTTTTATGGCCAGTAACATGTCATGTTAGGTACAACACTGGAATTCCCTTTGAATTCTAAATTTCATTGCGATGAAAATCCGCATATGAATGTATAAAATATGATATGATTATGAATTTTAGGAGGGAGAAATTTTCTTTTCTCTAACAAATTTTGGATGCTCAAGGTGATCTAAAAAAAACTTAAGTTGATTCCTTTAGACCTTTTATTGCCTTAACAAACTCAATATTGTGCAATTTTGGCCTTGTAGAATTTACCTCATCGAGATCTTTGACCATTTGCACGCAAATTTCATAGGTTGTTTGTTCCTCCAATGTCCTAAAGAAGTTTTCGGAATGTTCATGATTGTTTGATTATGCCGATGAAGGAGACAAAGTTTCAAGTTGATTCCTTGTGTAGATGATTTAATTTTTATGAGCTCCCATAAGAAAATATAAATTTTGTCTACAAATAATAATTTACATAATTGGGTATGATAGATATACCATTTGTAGATTGGGGTTCGGGGAGAGTAAAGAGGATCCATATGCAAATATACTAAGAATAATGAGAACAAAAGGGGGAGTTTAAGCAATCATAGATTTTGGTAAAGAGGATGCATAGTTCTTGTTGTAGAAGTGATGTGCTTTGAGGGTCAGGTGGTGATGGTGAGTACAACAACCATAGATGAGATGTGGCATGTGATTGAACATGCACACAATGGCGGTGGTAACAATGACTTGTGGACATGATACCTTCGCCCAGATTCAGCCATGGGCTTGGGATGTCGATGTAGGTGATGGCACAAACAATGGGGGAGGCTTGAGTTTGATCTGAAGGCATGGTCATGGGGTGGGCTTAACTTGTTGGGCGTGAAACGATCAAAAGAGAAAATAAGGTCTTAATTGTAGACAACTGTTTGTGATGAATGGCTTGGACGCATGGAGGCAATGGCTTGGTTTAGATTGACCTTCTTCATGTAACATGTTAAAGGATTTTTTTTTTTTTTGTGTGCATATTATTCACTAGAGTATTGTTCTATTTATAATAGATGAATGAGTGCATTGTTTTAAAAAACAATCAAATAAGCATACAAATATCATTAAATATAGATTACTTTTCTTTTGACTTATTATAAAATAATTTAAAAAAATTAAAACTATGAAATAGAATATTACAAAAAATAATCTTGACTAATTTGTTTATTTACTCATATCAGTGCAAAAAAAAAAAAGTATTTTGGACCGTGAATTTTTCAAAGGATCTACTCCACTGTATGTGTGTCCATATGAGGGCAAGGTTAATATGCATATAAATATGGTCTTGCATTAAAGTTACTTCAGCATGGTTTTGTTTAATGCTTGAAGAGTACGTTGTACTTAGATTTTTTTATAAACAATGCATAAAATACAAAAATTGATTAAAAGATGGTTTGCTCACCAAATTGTATCATGAAAATTTTCTATCCTCCTTTGACATCCTTAAAATGCTTCAAATAGGAATCTTTATGTTGTTGGTGGTGATGACATTGGTGAGAATGCAGAAGCAACTGTTGGCGATGTTGTGCCTGGACTTCAATGCAAGGTTTGGGTTCAATTCGAGAATCATGATGAATTCAGTAATGCAATGAGGGTGCTTTGTGGACGCTCAATGCAGAAGGTGAGTTGTATAAGCGCTACTTGTCCTTATAAAATTAACCTTAGATTATGTTACCTCCTTGTTTTACTAGTTGTTAGAAGTTCTCCAGCTTAATTCTTTTGCGCATCCCATATTAATCTCACAGATAAGAGAACTTACCAAAAAGGAATTTTTCTTTCTAAACTTCAATGTCAATCATGCTAAAACTTATACTAAACCAAGGTTGCTTTAAATGATGATCATTATCTTATTTGTAGGCATATAAAATCAAGTTCTTGAGCATTTACATGATGTTCTTTTATTTCCTTCTATATAGATTTTCAAGCTCACTGTCTATGTGACTTGAAAGTACTTAGTTCATTCTCATCTGGATTCTTTAGCACATTCCCCGCCTAACACACACATGAGAGCAACCACCAAAAAAGAAGATATCTCTCTACACTTCTACTTCATTAATGCTAACGAGTATTTAAATAGCTTTCTCTCAATCTTTTATTTCCATTTATTTAGACTTTAATCTGCCTTTCTGTTTGAATTTTAGTTTCAGGGGAACGTAAATTTACTTCAATCCATAATCTGAAGTAAGTGTGCGTAGAAATAACTATTCGAGTTCATTATCATCTGAAGTTTATTAGGCTTTTGTTCTTATGAGCAAGTCTTTTTTTGCTAGTGGCCTGTTATATAGCTCAACTTTGTAACATGCTATAAATAATTAAAATGGAAACATTAAAATTTTATTAGTAGCATAAGAGTTTCGTTGCAATATTTTCTTGTTGTTTTGAATTTTGTTTCCTTCACTTTTCTACAATCTTGCCACAGAAAAATGAAATTGGTTTTCATATTGATGCCTTCTGTAATGATGCACAAGTACTAAGTGTACATATTTTTTAAAATTATGTTATATTCTTAGAAACATGTAAAAGGTTCTTTAATGTTATTGTTGTGAAATCTTGCCTCGTCAAGAATTCTTATCGCCAAGTTCCAGGAACACCTGAAAGAAAAACCTTCTAGGGAACTCTCTGTGTATTGAGTTAGATGATTAAGAACTTAATACTTGAATTGCCAAATAAAAGTTTGCTTCACTTCCCAAAAACTGTCGAAGAAATGGCTGTTGGTTCTAAACAACGGAACACCTCCTTAGTCGAACCCTCTCTGTCGTTCTTGCGGTCTGGAGTACAGAAAGACTTGACTTTCGAACTCTGTTGTGATCCAAGCCGTGAACTCTTCTGGTGTCCCGAAGCCTCTGCTGCCTCGCGCGAACTTCCTATCGCGGAAGGATTCCGAGCCGCGACCCTCTCGTTCCCGATCGTGAACAATACTCCTGTCACGCGAATCCTCCTGGCCGAAATGCCGCCAAGCCTTGTAGCCCGTTCGAACGCCTGCAGGCTAATTTCTCCCTGTCGCTAACTCATTGCTATAATTGTGGTTCGGTCCTTAGACCTACATCCACGGAGGGAATCGCTACCAAATTCACTATGACAAAAGAAGAATTACAGGCTCATTACATTGAGGAATCACCATGCCTCTCTAGATCTCTCTCTCTCTACAAGACCTCTCCCTCAATTCTAAAGCCTCTCCACTTCTTCCTCTCCTTGCCGAATTTTCTTCCTCCTCTTGATCTTCTTGATCAGATTTTTCTATCTCCTTATGATAGTCTAAACTCCCCACAAGACCCCTAATCTATTTATAAGTAGATGAGGCCTTCTAAGAGTCATGAAAATTACAAGTATGTTATTAGCCTTAATTAAGAGCCATAACAGCTATAGACATATTGTTTATTTTTAAATGAATATTCATTAAAGCATTATTAAGATTGATTTTGTCAACAAAAATTTCTTTTAAAATTCTAACGTGTATTAAAAAGTAAAACTTTTCTAAAAGAACTCCTTTCTGAACTTCTGATTCAATTTTTAATAACCCAATAACTTATGTTGTGTAATTTTTTGTAAAATCATGACATTTGTATTTTAAGTATACGAAAGGAATCGATTCATTGGGCAATTTGAAAAGCTATAAAACAATTAGGGTAAATATCACTAAGGTAATTGAGTTATAAACTGAGTATTAGATGTGTCTACAATTTTAAAAACACTTTATAGGCCCCCTAGTTAACATTTTTTTTTTCATTTAGGTCTCCATCATAGTCATGTTTTTTGTTTGAACTAGGATACCCTGCAATTTGAACTAGGATACCCTGCAATTTAGACCATTAGGGTGTACCGTTATAGTCACTTAGAGACAAAATGCAAAATAATTTTATCCGTGATAGGGTTGGTGTAGTCCCATTGACGAGAAAAATTAGAGAAATTCATCTTAGATGGTTTGGTCACATTAAACGTCGACCATCTGATGATCTGATTTGGAGAGTAGATGTTTTAGATTCGACTTATGTTAAGAAAGGCGGAGGTAAACCTAGGAAGACTAGATTATTGTATAAAAAATTATCTTAATTTATTAGAACTAAATGAAAATATGACACTAAATAGGATACAATGGAGAAAAAGGATTCATGTAGTCGACCCCACATAGTGGGAGCTTTGTTGTTGTAACATCCCCTAACAATTGTTGTTGTAACATCCCCTAGGACCCTTACATTGCCATCCTCGATCAAGTTTGGAATATGCCCATGAAGAGCTTGTCACATGAGAGGCCCTTTTTGCTCCACAAGTCATTCAAGAAGTCATAGTTTTATCTCAAAAATGAATTCTTTTTCTTTCTAGTTTCTATAATTATCCTTGTTTTTTTTTTATGGGGCATTTTGATATATGCACACAATTCTTATGTATTTTTATATTATTAACACCTAAACCTTCATATTTACATGCATATATAACTTCATTTTTTAGCATCGCATTTAAAATACCGCCATTACTAACTTTTTTTAAAGTGAAATACACCTTTTAATGCATATGCTTATGAGATCAAAGTGCTATATGTATCTAAATACATAAGAATTGTGTGGTATGAATGTAATTTTTTCTTGTTTTATTTGTTAGCCATGGAAGATAGTTTCTTATTTGGAGATTTGCATACGTAACACTCAATTCTTATGTATTTGCATATTTAAATTTTAATTTTTAGATAAATGCCACTTTATCTATATGTGAAAAGGTATATTTCGCTTTTTAAAAAGTAAAATTGGTGGTATTTTCTACATGATATGTAACTTTTGACTGCTAAAAATATAAAAAAATAAATTTTGAGTGCTAGATATGTACATACATAGGAGTTAGGTGGTATGTATGTAAATGTCCGTTTTTCCATCTTTGGATATTAATCAAGAATCAACTCTGACATTATGCAGCAAGGTTCACGCCTGAATGTAGATTATGAGGTAACTTGGGATAAAGGCATTTTTTTCAAAAATGTACCGCAGAAGCCCACAAGAGGCCAGGAAAGGATTCAAGCATCATCTGGGAATGTTCAAACCGAACCTTCGAACTACGAATCTAAGGCTCTTCGGTCTGGCCATGACGGTGCGCGGATGCGAAGGTTCAGGGTAAGTGTTCTGATGCACTTTTAAATCGCCTAGAAATGTAAGTTATCTTTAATATGCAACACACAATTCTTATGTATTTACATCGCACACCTAAACTTTCACATTTACATACATATCAATTATTTTAATTCTATACATGAAGAGATGTGTTTCACTTTTAAAAAGTGGTAATAGTGTTAATTTTGATGTGATATTAAAGATTTGAATGCTACATGAGTATATATGAAAGTTTAGGTGTGAGATATGCAAATACACAAGAGTTGTGTGCTCTGTATGTAAATACCCTTATCTTTAAATGTGTCTCTCTATGTGTGTGCGCATCTATATTGTTGAATCCGAAATTGTCCGGGAGATGCAACCAAGGAATTGATCGTTGTAAAAGACGCAGAGAGCACAGTAATGAGCAGTAGAAAATGCGTAATTTTTATTCATGAAATAAACCCCTATTTATAAATAAGGGACCAAAAAAATACATCTTTACCCCTCATTAAATAGGGATTATGGGGTATTTTAAGGAATAAATATTAATAAGACCGGGAGCTTAAAAAGACGTTTAACCAGATGTATAACCTGAGTGACCGTTGTTTGTAGGTCGACCGAGTAGTGTGGGCTGCTGTTCAGATGCTCGGGCAGCTGTAACTACACGTACGGTTTGTGCGACAAATTTCACTGAATTAGCTGTATGGAAATTTTATCGTGATACCCTTTGGACGGGTCATTGGATGTCGCTTGGCATGAGGATTGGTTGGTCTCACACGTACAAACATATGATGTACATACAGACATGCATGCACACAAACACACACACGCGCGCACGCACATACACAAATATACTGAAGTTTAGGTGACAAACATACATTCATACACCTAAACCTTATTTTTTTACATTTATACCGCTTAAATACCGCCATTTTAACTTAAAAAAATGTGAAATACACCTTTTCATGTTCAAGTAATGTGGCATTTTTGTAAAGATTGAAGTTTGAGTGTTTGATTTTATATATATATATATTTCACATCAGAGGTAAGCTGTCTGCTCATAAAGGGGTTTCTTGTGGGGGATGGGTTGGGTGTTTGTGAGTGTGCAGTCAAATGCTTCTTGATGGGTTATGCTGCAAATATTACTGTTCAAGTAACACTGTGTAGCTTTACTTTGAAGCTATTGCAAATCTTGAAGGATATTTCTTAACTGAAACAACTTTAGGTTAGAATATTCTACTAAATTTTGGTTAGGTCCAATCTCAAATCCATTTTTTTATTGCACTCATTCGAAAAAGAAAATTAAATAGTTTTGAGATTCATCCTGACCCAAAATTTGATTAGGACATCTGAAGCTAATTTTCTTCCAAGGGAAATTTACATACATACCTCACCATTCTTATGTATTTACATATTCAACCCCTAAAGTTTGATTTTTTACATTTGTAACACTTTGGTATTCAAAACATATGCATGAAATGTTGTATTTTTCATTTCGAAATGTTTGTGATCGTGATATTTTTGATTTGATGTGAAGGATTTAAGCGAATGTTTGTAAATATGAAAGTTTAGGCGTTAGTTTTGTAAATATATGAGAATTGTGTGGTCCGTATGTAAATGCCTTCTTTTTATTTATTAATCAAGCATTTAGTTTTGCCAAGTAAATCTTCCATTTGTCAATTAAGTTTTAGTCATGATGAGTCTCAAAACTATTAGATTTGTTCTGAGATGGTCACAACTCAGAATTAATAAAAAAAAAAAAAATTATTGTACCATCTTAAAGCAAGTGGTGTTTTATGATTTTTGATGATTTTTTTTAATATTTATTTATTATTATTAATTTTTTTTTTTTTTTAAGGATATCATTCTGATTTGGTTATTGACTTTGTCTCAATGTGCATTATGCAGGATTAAATGTGAAGACAATTGCTGCTGCAATCTGGAATTGTGAGTTGAGTGAATATATATATGGAATGTTGGCATGTTTTATTCATATTCCAATCTTCAATAATATCTTTTTGAAGTACTGCTTTTCTTATGAATTTGAAATTTTCTTTCTGATGTTGGTTCTATGATAATGCCACCATAGAAGGTTAGATTAAAAAAAATGAGCTGTTTTCACAAATAATCACGTAAGATTAATGCTACACTGTGGACTCATGGCCCAAAAAATATATTTTGATAATGAGTGGTATTTATATTTGTTGAATCATTTTAAGACGTAGAGTTATGTGTTGTTCGTGAGTTCATATAGTTTATGAGAGATTCTGTGAAGGAGATAGAAGTGGGCTTGACGATTTTAAAGAGTAGCTCTCTGCATTCTCCTCCTATTTATATCTCTTAGAATATAATTGCCCTTATAGGGCTACAAATAATAGATAAATATGGAGCCTTTTAAGACTCGATGTTGATAAAATCCTTAGCACGAACATCATGTGGTCAATAGTAGGCGTGGACAATGATGGAACAGAGTTTTTTCTTTTTCATGTTGTGAAGGACTGTTCGACAAACTTGATAATGTAGCTTGATGGATGCAGGTGAGCTTAGTCAGAGAATCTTTTATGAATAACAAGTTTCATTGAGTTCAATCAAGGGAGCACGCATAAGTACTGTCATGCTCGGTAGAGGAGATCGTCGAGTCCCTTTGAGAGGCAAGTCTTGTGACTCTTACTTCCATAGGCACGACCAGCATTTATGGCCGTTCTGGTCTAGGTCAACACTCCAATTACGCGGTAAACTCGATTCACTAGGCCCAAAAGGCTCCATATAATGTATGTGCATTTCTGTTATTTTGAAGATCTATTTTTGAATTTGTAGTAGTCATGGGGAGATTTTTGTACACCACATTTAGGGGTACAAACGAGCTGAATTTGAGTTAAATCAAATGTTGCTCCGCTTGACACATTTAAACGTGAGCTCAAAATTCCTTGTTTTTGTTAGACTTCTTAATTTATTTGGCTGAATATGAAATTCACCTGAAACTTATGTGTACACAAATACATGCATGAATGCAATCGATATAAAAGCTCATGCCCCCTTAGATATTATCATATCATTTGTTGTATTAAATTTAATATTAATAAATTTACTGACACTTAAAAAGAGGTTAATTTAGTCCGTTCGAGAAGACAATATTACGTGCAGACAGTATATATTTGGAAGATAGTATGAATTGCATCACGCCATTGTGCACAATAGTATAGTGCAATAAACATCGTTCAATTAGAATCTAAGGGACTCATATACAGTTCCAGCATTTTATTTTAATTAGAAAAAATAGCCTGTTAGGCCTTCCATAGGATACTTGGATTATATATAATTTAAAGTGAGCGTTTCATGTCTATTGGTAGAGCAACCTCTCTAAAGGCCCCTCACCTGTGGGTAGGGTGTGGTACTCGAATATTGCACACTGCCCCGACCCCCAAACCTAGCCCCCTAAACCTAATAGGGGACGGGGTATCAGGGATGGCCGGGGCCCCTATAATAGCATATGGTCATTNCGTGTCTTTCATTTGGGATGTAATTTGTTGTAGTATGAATTTGCATTTTGTTTTAAATTATTTATTTTGTTTAGTTTAGTTTTTTGTTTTATTTTGTTTTGTTTAGTTTTTGTATGGATTTTCCTTTATTTCTATGTATAAAGCTTAATTTAATTTTATGATCTGACAAATTATATCTTTTGATTGTTTTATCTCAGTAAAAGTATGAGCTCTAGGAATTCAAGGACCTCCCGAGTTGTGTTGTGTTATTACGGACTACCGGCTCTCTTACTCACGTCACGCCAGCTACATAACAGTGGGAGACAATTTTACGGTTGTTAGAGGGGTGCTTCAGCAAGATGCGATTTCTTCCGTTGGGCCGACATTCCGACATACTCCCATGCCGGCAGTGATAGTGTTACGATGGTTTCCCAAGAAGACAGTGTCGCTGAGGACAGACGACGTCAATGTTTTAAATTGAACGTTTTAATTATTTTACTTGTAATTTTAATTGTATTTCTTCTTATTTTATTTATTTTGATACTCACGAAGTGGTGAGCAATGTATTTTATTTTTTTGTAACTGAACTACAATAGTTAAAACATCTGTTTTATCTATTATTTTTTATAAACAATTTTGTCATAACTGTTTAACCAAACATCGGCAGAATGATCATTTATTCAACAACAGCTCCCAGTAAGTTGTTCTCAATAAGCTGTCTCAAACAGCAAGACAATTTATTATGATAATATACAGATTATNATATATATATATATATAATTTAAAAGACATACAAGGAGTATTAAAACAAAGTGAAAATTTCATTCATCAAATTACATATTTAACCCTCTATTAAAATATGAAGAAATCACATTTAGCAAATATCAAAGTAGATAAATATTCAGCAAGTATTACTTCTATCAACCTTTCTCATGCCAAAACCAAGGGACATTTACATAAATACCACACAATTCTTATGTATTTACATATCTAACAATTACACATCCAAACCTTGTTGCATACCACTCAAAGCTCTAGTATCTCATCAATGGTATCAACATCACTATCTTTTTAAAAGTGTAATAGAGCCCAAGGTGTAACAAGTGTAAATATCAAAATTTGAGAGGTAGAATTGTAAATATATAAGAATTGGGTGGTATGTATGTAAATTTCCATATAAAAAAATTCATATAAACTTTTCACACCTCCGTACCTTCTAACACATTCCATTTGGGTATTAATGATTTCAATATTTCCCAAAACTAAGATTCATAGATTTACACACATACCCCTCAATGCTTCTGTATTTACATATGTAACACCTAAACTTCAATTTTTACATACNATATATATATATATATATATGCCACCTTCCCTATGTAGGAAAGTGTGTATTTAGCCTTTTAAAAGTTAAAATAGTTGCACTCTTTAGGAGATGAGATTTGGATGGCATAAACATAAAAAGTAAAAATTTTGGGGTTAGATTGTAACTATAAAGAAATTGAGCGGTACATGCGTAAATGCCCCAACAGAGAGAAAATGCTTTAACAAGTTCAGTGTTGAAACCTTACAGCTTTTAGTATCCTATTTAGCCATCATGGTTTAGACAATGTTAAGCTTAAATCTATCCAAACATGATTTTGGAACTTCAAATGTTTACTGATTTGATATCCTATTTAAATCCCATCACTTGTTACATACATACCCCTCGATTCCTGTGTATTTACATATCTAACACCTAAATCTTGCTTTTTTACCTTTACACCACCAAGATCATTCATATCACATAAAAAATACCACAATTTTAACTTCTAAATACATCCTTTTATGCATAGGTAAGATGATATGCACGTAAATATTGAGGTTTAGGTGTTAGATGTAAGTACATAAGAATTGAGTGGTGTGTATGTCAATCTTCCAACAACATATCCAAATTTAGCAAAATTAAACAGTTACTAAACCAAACAACGAACGATTTTTGGGTTTTAACCCTCCCAAGTTTTATCATATCTAAAACTATAGCTTTACTTGAGTCCAACTTCAGACAAACAGTTGGCAAGCAAAATAGCTGGGCAAGCTAAAAAAATTGCATCGGAACATGTTTCGGCGATATTAGTGAATAAAATAACTATAATGATAAAATCCACAACTATGAACAATCATCAATTACAATGACAAACATGATAACAATGCGAACTGTGAAGGTTCTGTTCAACCAAAGATGAAAAAGGAAGTAATAACACTAACAGAACAATGGAAAAAGAAATTGAAATTTTCTTGTGAGGAAGATATTGAATCAAAAGAGCCCATTTTGAAAAAGTTCAATAGGCTTAAAAGGGAAAAATTAATATCAACAAAAGCTGAATCAATTTGAAGCATATCTAACAATATTGATTAGGCTTGCATTATAGAAATTTGATCAGAAATAACTAAACTGAATAATAGAATTAGATTGATGGATGCATGGAGCTGCTTACAATCTTCTCCCAAACTAAATTTCAGAATTTTGGCATAAAGGAAAGATCCCATGCTTGCATAATGAAAACATAAATCGATACTAATTTTGCAACAAAAACACAAAATTTGTAAAAATAGGATTTTTATTAACCATCATCCCTCTTATTTCAAACTGCACGAAACAATGACTAAGCACATCTAGAATTAGTTCTAAACAGGATACTATGAAGCAGAATTTTGATTAAAAGACTCAACCTCAGCAAGAATTAAACCATCTAGAGCAACTTGCTTCAAGTCAATAATAAAATTGTTTCTTAAGAACCCAAACCCAAAAGTTCCATCTTCATATTCCCATATCCTACCCTCAACGTTTCTGGGATCGCCAGAAGAACCAGCCAGGTGAGGAAGAACCAGGTCATAACTACAGTTAATGCACATGATGCGAGAGACAATCTCCCTATCCATGTTGCAGAGAACTGAGCCAACAGCCCTAACATGTTCCCTCATGCTATATAAAAAAAGCTCATCTTTGGAGAATGGTGGCTCCATAAATGTGGTGTTAGAAGTCCAGAATACTGGAAAATAACCCGAGACTTTCTCCACAGAATCACCAACCCTCCAGCAGGCTAATCCCCCCACATCATCATATGCTACTAGATAAAACTCCAAGCTCATGTCTTCAGATATCCCCTGTAAGATGAAATGGTGGCTGAGAAATCTTCTATAGTTGTTCTCTAGCAAAGAATGAGATTTAAGTTATTAGGATTTAGTAAATCCCGTAAATCCAGATTTATTGAATCCTTAATGCGTTGAATTCAGAAAATTGTCTGACAACTGATTTACTAAATCCTATAAAAGTAAAACTACGATTTAAATCCAAAAGCCCATTTGGAGGGAGGGAGAGATAGCATTATCACATGTTTTGCCACAACTAATGCTTTGCCACAACTGTTCAACTCTGTGCCATAAATCCAAACCCCACGAAGTTGAATCCACTTATTCATCGGATTTAGTGTATCCGGGATTTATAGCTAAAGCCGGATTTACCGCATCCAAGAATTTATTTTGTCCAAAATGACAGTCTTCCAGGATTCCGCTCTTAAATCCGTTGCCAGACAGCCCCATAGAGTTAAGTTTCTCCTTTTTTTAGAAGATGGAAGAGGAGGTGATTTCTGCAACTTGCGCAGCTGGAGAGAAAATATATTACATCAGGAGTCCTAATGCAGAACTACATCAGAATACCAATGAAATTGCGCCACAATACACTATGGACCCACTAAATGAAAAATTTATATATTTTAATCTATGCACTGTCTCCTCAAGAAAAGCGGCCCAATTTCATTAGAGTCCTCGTGCATCAAGACTCTTGATGTAATATTTTTCAGCTTGTGGGCGATTAGGGAAGACAAAGTATTTTAATAGGGAGAATGAGAGAGAATAGAAATGAACAATCACCTTCCATAGTCCCTGCAGAGGTCGTGAAGGAGTCGGAAAATAGTTTGAAATCTTGACAAAATGCTCAGCCTCCCATCCCCTTCTTCCCAGCCTTTCCTTCTCCTTCTTCTTCCTCAGTCTTCTCGTAGATTTCTCCGCACCAGGGCTTGTTCTATTGGCGAAATACTGGTAGATTTCCGACATCAGACGATCCGGAGGCGAGCCAGTCTCCAATCCGAGCCAATCTTCCGAATCGTCCAGAAGCTTATCCACGCTCGAACTCCGGCTCTCCTCGACCAATAAATGGTTGCATCCCATGAAGCTGATCGTCACTGGGATGACGTCGGAGTCTGATAGTCTGTTATCGGGATTGAGGTAGCTTGAGTTCTCACCGGCGGCCGAGAAACCGAGCCAGAGGAAAGGGGTTTTGCAGACGGCATAGGAGGCGGCAACAGGGGAGCGCGAGATGCGGAACCCGATGATGCAGCTAGAACTCCACTCGAAGAAAACAAGAGTTGGGGTTTCGGAGATACCGCTGCCGATGCGGCGCCAGAAGCCGATTAGGTTTTCCCAGCGATCCAGCGTTTTGTAGAGGCGGGGGGACGGAATGGCAGACCAGCGCCCGAGCTGGGTGTTGGATCCCCATCGGCGGTCGCAGAGGGCGATCCAGAGGTCGGTGGAAGGGGAAGAGGGGCTGCAAAGGGTAGCGAAGCGGCGGCAGGTGCAGGCAAAGGCGGAGATATCGGTTGGCTGGAGGAAGGAGAGGATGTTGAGCTGAACGTCGTTAGGGAAGTCGGAAAAGGACGTCGGGGTTTGCAGATCCGGCGCCATGGTTGTGCGGGTAGAGCTACTGCTAGCAAGTACAGGAATCAGAGCGCGAAAGGGACGACACGCATACGCTGCAAGATTCAATCGGTTAATTGGGGAGCAAGAAACCGGTGGAGTCAAAATTACCATAATGGTTGACAACTAAATTCTAAATTACATATGTACCACGTTTATTTAAAATATTTACATATGTACCACTTTTTTGTACCAATTACCTATCAAATAGACTTTAGATCTTTAGGTATATATGTAATTTTATAAAAGATGTATTCTTAGAGCTAAAAATTGTGAAAGGAAGAAATGTATTGTATAAGTGGCAAGTAATGAATAATAATCTCTTTCTTTTATATATAAAATAACCATTATTTATAGGGAATATGGTATAAAATGTGAGGTTACATAATTATTATTGTTTTAATGTGGGTGTTATTGAATATTTTAAGTATTTTACATGTATGAGCCTATGGCTCGGCTACCTACTAGCTCGATTGACTGAGTTCCGTAAGCTTTGGTTTGCCGAGGCAAACTTGTTTGCTATCTTTAGTCGAGGTTGTTCGTCGATTGACTTCATTGACTTCGGGTCGACATTACTAACTCAATTAGCTAAACTTAATCAAATGACTCATCTAGTTTTACCTTTGATTCCTGATGAGGAGCTCGTTAGCTGAGTGATGTTAGGCTATCTGACGTATGGTGAATCTTTGTAATCTGATAGAGAGCTCACTCTCTGATAAGGAGAGTCGGAGGGAAGATTTGGACTTCTTATAACATGGTAACCTCTCGATCCCTAATACAAAGCTTTTAGGGCATTCGTGAGATGATAAATGGTACTGAGGAGTTAAGTTTTTTTCTTGATTTTGGTCTATTGTAAGGTTGATTGTCGACTTCGATAAATCTTCTTGAGGTGGTTGGCTTATATCTATTTGTCATGTCTTGGTTCGTTGAGTTCGTGCTATGACCATTTGGACTTCTTTTTCATTTTGGTTGCCTTTCTAATGGATGGTTGCATACGATCGTTTTTGAGTCTTGTCTTTAGTTCAAATAAGTGGGCCTCATGGTTTTCTGCCAATGGGCTCTTCTTATTTGTACTTTTTTATCTATTGAACCGTTAGATCTCCTCAAGATTTGTGTTGGCGCAATTTCAATATATAAAATAGTAGTAGCTTATATTATGAAAAGTCAATATTATAAATATAAAAAATGAAATTTAGGTGTTAGAACTTTAAAGGCCCATTTTTATTTTGTCTTTATTTTTACCTTTTTTTATATTTTAACATTGATGCGTGCTAGAAAATTCGCGGCGGTACAGTAATCAATTACGTCTTAGTGTTGCACGAGATTTCAACACACACAGATAAAAGAAGAGAAATAATCATCTAGGTTTACCTTCGATCTGTTGAGTTTTGGAGCCCGGTTCGACCGTTCCTGCCCCGCACCTTTCCCGTTTCGCTCGCTCCGGCCTCGCTTTTGCGACTTTTAGCGAACTGCTCCCGTCTCCCGATCGCGAATATCACAAATCCTGCTCTCGATCCTCCTCCCGTTTTGCGAATCGACGTCGACGCTCCTCTGCCGAGAAGCGAAGCTTCGCTTTGCCCTGTTCAACTGTTCCAGCGCTAGGTTTCACGATAATAGACATCGTAGCGGCTCTCCTTTAGTTTCTAAGTCACGATTTTTTTGTTATTCTTCGAACTTGCTCGGAACAGAGGAAGAGAAGTGCAAGCGGTGGTTCCTTGCGGCAGAAGGAAGAAGGAAGAAGAAAGAAGAAGAAGAATATTATTCTCCATTGGCTTCTTCTTGGTGGCTTCTGACAGAAGAGAAATTGAGTTTATTTCTCTTATAAGTTTATCTTCTTCGATGTATCTCGGTTAGAGCTGTCAAAAAAGCTCGTTGTTCGCGAACAGCTTGTTTTTTGTTCGTTAAGTAGCTCGTGTTCGGCTCGTTCGTTAATTAAACGGTCAAACACGAACAACTCTTTGTTTGCTCGTGTTCGGCTCGTTTTAGCTCAAAAACAAACATTACATAACTATTTATATAACAATATATTACATATATTATTTATATAATAATATATTATATATATTTATGTCTAAGTTTAAATCATAACATCTCATGTGACAATGTGGTTAGCGTATTCTTTTGTATATATGTGGTCCAGGTTCGAATCTCACACTTTACATCTATTTTTCTCAATTTAATGTTAACGAGCCAATTTCGAGTCGAACGCAAACACAAATATTTAAATCGAAACGAACACGAACACACTATTCACGAGCCGATTTTGAACACGAGCTATTTCAAACGAGCTGAACACGAGCCAAGCCTGAGCTCACTCAAGCTCGGCTCGTTTACAACTCTAATCTCGGTGTAAAGTTTCTTCAGTGTATCTCGGTGTAAAGGCAGAAGAACAAACAGAGAAGATTAGAGAGCGACGAAGTGAGATATTCCTCTTGTAAGTCGAGACGATCAACTCATGTAAATTCTTCAAGTAATAAAATCCTCTACAACTCCGTGGACGTAGGCAATTTGCCGGACCACGTAAATTTGTGTGTTCCGTCGTGTTACTTTTTTCTGGTGTGAATTTTCTCGTTCCATTTTTCGTTTCGTCAAAGATCGTTCTTCTATTTTTATATTTCTATATATATATCACAACAACTGGTATATATCACATCACGATCCCCACTGAGGAGCTCGTTGGCTGAGGATGTTAGGTTATCGAGCATATGGTGAATCTTCGTAATCTCATAAAAAACTCACTTTTCGATAAGGAGAGTTTGAGAAAAGATTTGGACTGCTTGTAACATGATAACCTCTCAATCCCTAATATGGAGCCTTTGGGGCATTCGTGAGATGATAAATGGTAATGAGGAGTAAACTTTTTTCTCGATTTTGGTCTGCTATAGTGGTTGGCTTGTATATCTATTTGTCATGTCTTAGTTCGATGAGTTTGTGCTCGGACCATTTGGACGTCTTTATCTTGGCTGCCCCTCGAATGGATGGCTGCATGCGGTCAATTTTGAGCCTTGGCTTTAGTTCAGACTGGTATGTTGATTAAATAAGCAAGTCATGATTTTCTACTAGTAAGCACTTCTTATTTGCACTCTTCTGACTTTTAAATCGTTGGATCTCCTCAAGATTTGTGTTGATGCATTCCAAATGTACACAATAATAGTAGTTTATAATATGAAAAGTTAGACCGTATAAATAAAAAAAATAAAATTTTGGTGTTTGAATGCAAAAGTATTGTGTGGTATGTATGCAAATGCCCTTTTTTATTTTGTATTTTTTTATCCTTTTTTTAATATTTTAGCATAAATAAAATATATTTTATATTCTTTAACAAATTTGATTTTAAAAATAAAATCATATCTGATATTATTATGCATTTTTTTTATTTTCTTAAAAAAAAAAATGTTTACTTTTATCATTTTCTTTTAGGGGTTTTTATATATGAAGGTTTTCAAACTTTATAATTTACAGACCCTGAAACATTTTATTTACGGCGAAAAGTCTCCCCAATTAATGCACATGATGCTGGTAGAGCTAGGGTTAGCGAGTACATGAATGGGAGTGTGAAAGGGAAGATATGCTGCAAGATCAGGGTCTGTTTGGGGCAACTTATAAGTGCGGGCGAGATTCACGCGTTTCACCAGCTTATCCGAAATTGAATTTGGGTTTTTACATAAAAGTAGGCCGCGGGTCGACCCCTGCGACCGACGTTTCAGAATAAACAGTTTATCCTGAAACGCACAAGCTGCCTCAAACGAGTTAATAAGCCGGTGGTGTCAAAATGACCTTTATATCCCGCATCCAGAAACGCCAACGTGGCAACTATCCAACCTCTTTAAATCCTCCCGATCCCAAACTTTCGCTCTCAACCAATGAAACATAAGAATTCACAATCTAACGGTTCAAATCAAACACATTCCATTCCCTTGGATAAAAATCACATCCAACGGTCCACACATTACCTCGCCGATCTATAAACCACCTCTCTCACCAAGCCTCCTGCCACTCACCGAGAAAAGAAATCGAAGATCGAAGAAGATGTCGGGAAGAGGAAAAGGTGGTAAAGGTCTGGGAAAGGGAGGCGCGAAGCGCCATCGCAAGGTCCTCCGCGATAACATTCAGGGGATCACAAAACCGGCGATTCGCCGCCTCGCTCGCCGGGGAGGAGTGAAGCGCATAAGCGGATTGATCTACGAGGAGACCCGCGGCGTGCTTAAGATCTTTCTGGAGAACGTTATACGTGATGCTGTGACTTACACGGAGCACGCTCGTCGGAAGACTGTTACGGCGATGGATGTCGTCTATGCTCTGAAGCGCCAAGGCCGCACTCTCTATGGGTTTGGCGGTTAGGTTTTGTAGGGAAGGTGTGAGGTGTCTTACCCGCTTTTCTGTAAATTAGGGTTTTAATTTTGATGTGTTTGGTGTGGGATTGGGTTTGGGGGTGATTGAAAATCTTTGGATGGTGGATATTTTATGGTGTAGAACATTAATGGTTATCTATCGGAACTTTCTGTCCTGAAGTTGCTTATTACTCTCTAATTGATAGATTTCTTCGCTGTTATCTCTATAACACTTGTGTCTCGCATTGTGTAATTCATCAACTTGATGAGCTCATGTTTTGAACTAATGTGCTCTTAATTCAAAAGATTTTTTCAGTTGAAATCTTTGTGATTCGGAATTGTTCAAAAAACTTCAATCTATATCCGTGCATAGTTTGTTCGTAGATTCATGTATTGTTCCTGTAAAGTATTCTCCTTGGAGGATGTAACCAGTAAGATATTGACCAATCTAATGTAAATAGGATTCACCTTACATAATTTAAACGTTATACCCGTTGCAGTAAGAAGTTAATCCTCTTGAAAGAGAACTATTTGATAGATGTAGTTGAAACCAAACACCTTATTGTGGAAAAATTGACTGTCCAATATCCACTGTTCATTACAATAAAGATGTATTTTGTAAAAAAATCCTGGATTGATGAATAGTGGATATTGGATATTTTATGCATTTCAGTATACGGGTGTCTCTGTTTTAGGCCGGGTTTGGTTGTCTTGAATTTATGTTAACAATTTATCTAATTCTTGCTCAAGGAGAAATGCTTGCAGAGCCATTATAAAATAAATCATTTAAATTCGTTTGAATATATAATAAAATTGAATTTATCTTGAAAGAGGCATTTAGATCGTAAATCACCTAATTTACGGTTCAGATGTATTTCGATGGGCCTCACCTTAAAATTTAAAAAAAAAAATGTAAATAATCCTGACCGTAGATCCCTGTGATCTATGATCAGGATCGGATGTATGTGGTGTCCGTATGCAATAATTTTTTCATGTGAGGGGGTGTGAGGGAGGAGCGATTATTGCATACAGACACTGGACTTAAATTGTGAGTTTGTATTGTTTGATCAAAATCATTGAAATATATCTTTTATTTTTTTAAATATTAGAGTGGGCTCGATAAAGCACGTAAATTTGCGTGTGATGTTTGTAAGCAATTATGAAATTTGAACAAGACGAGTTGAGTTGGTGATCAAGCCACTATTATGAACACTTTTGAAGTAAAATGTATAACGATTTATCGAAATTTAAACGTTGAATGTATGAGCCTTACAATTTTAAATATATTATGATTTATTATTATTTTTATGGTTATATTACAGATTTCAGCGTTAAATGTGTAGATGCGGAAGTTTAGGTGAGTCGATGATATTGGGTGCTCTCATCTGTCCGTGTATATTTTAAAATATGTAAAAGTTTAGGTGTATTCGAGTCGTACTCAGCGAGCAATTGCATGTTAACGGCATCCGGACGCCCAAATAAGAGGATTGACTTTTCATCGTAACGGCCAACGGGCTATTGTCGTAAAGACGTGATTGGACGATCAAATCGTCTTACTAGTCAAAGAATTTGACTTTTAGCTTGCAACTCGTTTCGATTTATACATTCAATTTCTTCTTTTGCTGCTTAGTTGAAGTTTCTGCATTGAAAAATCTGTCTTTGTCGGACGAATCTATATGGGAATGATTTGGCTGGGCACTTTAACCTTCCTAACAATTAACAATTATATATGATTATAGTTTATGAATGATTCAAAATACCAACACAAGCTACATTCATGGGTCTTAGTTGATCTTCTATGTAACAATTAAGAAATCGGTTGGTTAAAAAAAAGAAAAGAAAAGAGAGCGGTCATCAATCCATATTCAAACATTGAAAGCAATTGAACTTTTCACAGCACAAACAGGTCCATAAGTAGAAGAAACCCTTTATGTAACCGATCTGAGGAGGACTCAGATCTCCATAAGTCCCACACTATAATTATAAAGGAAGAAAATGGAAATTACAGAGCAGAAAGACCAACTAACAGCTAGAAACTGGAAGGCCATAGTAGAGATAGAGAATTCGCAAAGAACCTCCATAGCCGTCGTCAGTCAGTCCTCATCCATTTCTTCTAAAAGCATGCGTCCAGTAGGCAACAGCAGCAAAGCGCAGCCAAACTGTCACAGTTAAATGCACAAGGTCAGCCAACTTTTCTCAGAAAATAATAATGATTAAAATTAGCCAATAGTTATCTCGAGGACATCTACTCGTAAAGAAGAGTTTTTCAAAATCATCTGGCTCATTTCTCGGATTAAGTGCAGTTGTACGAGCTAAAACAATAAGGTCAAAGCTGGCCTAATCACAAAATATGATCGAATGACCCCAATTTTAGGAGAACTATTTGAGTACATAAGATGTACGCAGCGCTGGTACATCAGAGGTTATTCTGGGGGTACAGGAGAGTTATATCCGGGTTATACCGGAGGTTACAAGGGGGTATAACCCAGATATAACCCCATTGTACCCCCTGAATAACCCCTGATGTACGCAGAGCTGCGTACATCTTATGTAAGCAAATATTTTCCCAATTTTAGCCGTTTGGTCAGAAATTAAGACAAAAAACAACAGAACCAACGGACATTAAGAAGCTGCTCAGAAAAAATCTAGCCGATGCAACTAGACTAACTTCACTAACAAAACCAATCATGCCAACCCGAGTAGATATCCACGACCAACCCAAGCCTAGCCAGGCAAATCGGCACTGTCGAGCGGAAGTTATATAAAGCTCAGCCAAACGAGCCAGAGAGCAACAAAACAATATATTTGTAACAACCTCCATTAAAATATAGATAAAATGTAACATCATCATATTCATATTGTACCTGACTCTATAAATAGATGGATCATTTCATCTTAAAAAAAGGTAGATTAGATTTACCTGATTTTAATAAAGATGATGCAGAAAGATAAAGACAATGATATAATTTAATGTTTATTAGTGTTCACTCTTATCTCTTGGGTGGATTCAACGATAAAACAAAATTCAACATATAAATATAACAATTTTAATCTCATACTCTAAAAATTATTTCGATTCATATTTAGTTTTGAGTTGATGTTTGTGAGAATGAAATTATCATGATAAATTTTAATTTTTTTTTAATTTTTATAAATCGAAATTGTTTTCTAAATAGATCCAATCAAAGCATAACAAAGAAATTAAGATTAATATAATTTAATTCTATGACAGAATTATCACATAACATTAAGAAAACAATATGGAATCAATTCATATAAATATAAATTTATTAGAAACGGATAGAAACTTGATCCCGAAGCAATCGTGTCGGGTGAAGCGCATGATAGCGCTGCTAGATCAGATCGCTTTACCTTAGCACGGTTGGAATGTAAACGATCCAACCATTAATTGAAGAAATCGCAACGGTAAGAAATTTATAATTCTCTAATTGAGTTTTNCAGTCCTCATCCATTTCTTCTAAAAGCATGCGTCCAGTAGGCAACAGCAGCAAAGCGCAGCCAAACTGTCACAGTTAAATGCACAAGGTCAGCCAACTTTTCTCAGAAAATAATAATGATTAAAATTAGCCAATAGTTATCTCGAGGACATCTACTCGTAAAGAAGAGTTTTTCNGCAGGCAAAGGCGGAGATATCGGTTGGCTGGAGGAAGGAGAGGATGTTGAGCTGAACGTCGTTAGGAAAGTCAGAAAAGGACGTCGGGGTTTGCAGATCCGGCGCCATGGTTGTGCTGGTAGAGCTAGGGCTAGCAAGTACAGGAATGAGAGCGCGAAAGGGACGATACGCTGCAAGATTCAGTCGGTTAATTGGGGAGCAAGAAACCGGTGGAGTCAAAATTACCATAATGGGCGACAATTGTCCCTAAATTCTAAATTACATATGTACCACGTTTATTTAAAATATTTACATATGTACCACTTTTTGTACCGATTACCTATCAAATAAACTTTAGATCTTTAGGTATCCATGTAATTTTATAAAAGATGTATTTTTAGAGCTAAAAATTGAGAAAGGAAGAAATGTCTTTCTTTTATATATAAAATAATCACTATTTATAGGGAAGATGGTATAAAATATGAGGTTATATAATTATTATTGCTTTAATGTGGGTGTTACTGAATATTTTAAGTATTTTACATGTATGAGCCACTGGCTCGGCTACCTTCTAGCTCGGTTGATTGAGCTCCGTAAGCTTTGGTTTGATGAGGCAAGCTTGTTTGCTATCTTTAGTCGAGGTTGTTCGTCGGCCTTTGATTGACTTCAGGTCGACATTACTGACTCAATTAGCTAAACTTAATCGAAGGACTCATCTAGTTTTACCTTCGATTTCTGATGAGGAGCTCGTTGGCTGAGTGATGTTAGGCTATCTGAAGTATGGTGAATCTTTGTAATCTGATAGAGAGCTCACTCTCGGATAAGGAGAGTCGGAGGGAAAATTTGGACTTCTAATAACATGATAACCTCTCGATCCCTAAAACAAAGCCTTTAGGGCATTCGTGAGATGATAAATGGTGCTGAGGAGTTAAGTTTTTTCTCGATTTTGGTCTATTGTAAGGTTGATTGTCGACTTCGATAAATCTTCTTGAGGTGGTTTATATCTATTTGTCATGTCTTGGTTCGATGAGTTCGTGCTAGGGCCATTTGGACTTCTCTTTTTATTTTGTTTGTCCTTCTAATGGATGGCTGCATACGATCATTTTTGAGTCTTGTGTTTAGTTCAAATAAGTGGGCCTCATGGTTTTCTGCTAATGAGCTCTTCTTATTCGTACTTTTTTATCTATTGAACCGTTGGATCTCCTCAAGATTTGTGTTGGCGCAATTTCAATGTATAAAATAGTAGTAGCTTATATTATGAAAATTCAATATTATAAATATAAAAAATGAAGTTTAGGTGTTAGAACTTTAAATGCCCATTTTTATTTTGTCTTTATTTTTACCTTTTTTATATATATTTTAACATTGATGCGTGCTAGAAAATTCGCGGCGGTACAGTAATGGATTACGTCACGAGATTTCAGGACACACAGATAAAAGAAGAGAAGTAATCAGGAGGAGACGCCTCGATTTTTTACATGGAAAACCCTTGAAGGGGGAAAAACCACAGGATCTAGCCCAATTCAAACAATCCACTCTGAATAATGAGTACACATGTTCATTCTTCTCCTAAATTAGGAAAGATAGAATTACAAAGTTATGGTCTGACTTTAGTTCTAGGTGACAGCAGGTTGCATGAGTCATTGTTGATTGTTGTGGAGGTAGTTGTAGATGACTGCTCTAAAAGTGTTGATTGACCGAAGAAACCGTAGTAAGCAATTACGAGAGTTGTGGACCACATAGGCCGTAGTGACGAGTATGAATGACGTTCGTCGGCCGCTGGGGCTGGGGTCGGAGTCGGGTGCTGCTCGAGCTGTGAACCACTAGGTTGTTGTTGACACATGGACCGTAGTGATGAACTTATGTCCCACGACGATGACTGGCGGTGTTTGATTGGTGGTGATCGACGATGATTGGTGATGATCGATAGTGACGGTCGACAATGGATGACAACGATCGACAAGTGTAGACGACGGCCCGACGGTGGCCGATGGCGATTGACAGTGGTCGACAACGGTTGGGATAGTGCTGGACTTCATCTCATTCTTAGAGCTTCCAGTTCTCTCTGAAGCTTTCTCCCCCACCCCCCTCCATGATAGGAATGAGGCTCTATTTCTAGTGTTATGGGTGCAATTAATGCAGGAATATGAACCATTTTGATCGGACGGTCTGGAGAACTTCCCTCGATCATACGACATTTAATGGACATTTAAATGTCTTAATGATATAAGAATTGAGTAATCTTGGGCTCGTTGGATTCGTCTTGTCGAGACGCTCGATTTGAGTATAAACTTGTCATATTCGACAATCTTTTGAGTTTCCAAACGGGCCCGTATCAAGAAATGCAAACGTGGCAACCATCCAAACTCTTTAAATCATCCCGATCCGAAACTTTCGCTCTCAACCAATGAAACATAAGAACTCACAATCTAACGGTTCAAATCCAACACATTCCATTCCCTAGGATAAGAAACGCATCCAACGGTCCACACATTACCTTGCCGATCTATAAACCACCTCTCACCAAACCTCCTGCAACTTACCGAGAGAAGAAGAGGAAGATCGAAGAAGATGTCGGGAAGAGGAAAAGGTGGTAAAGGTCTGGGAAAGGGAGGCGCGAAGCGCCATCGCAAGGTCCTCCGCGATAACATCCAGGGGATCACAAAGCCGGCGATTCGCCGCCTGGCTCGCCGGGGAGGAGTGAAGCGCATAAGCGGCTTGATCTACGAAGAGACCCGCGGCGTGCTTAAGATCTTTCTGGAGAACGTTATACGCGATGCTGTGACTTACACGGAGCACGCTCGTCGGAAGACTGTTACGGCGATGGATGTCGTCTATGCTCTGAAGCGTCAAGGCCGCACTCTCTATGGTTTTGGCGGTTAGGTTTTGTAGAGAAGGTGTGAGGTATCTTACCCGCTTTGCTGTAAATTAGGGTTTTAATTTTGATATCTTTGGTGGGGGATTGGGTTTGGGGGTGATTGAAAATCTTTGGATGGTGGATATTTTATGGTGTAGAACATTAATGGTTATCTATGGGAACTTTTTTTTTCTGAAGTTGTTTATTACTCTCTAATTGATAGATTTCTTCACTGTTATCTTTATAACACTTGTGTCTCGCATTGTGTAATTCATCGACTTGATGAGTTCATGTTTTGAACTAATGTGCTCTTAATTCAAGAGATTTTTCAGTTGAAATCTTTGTGATTCGGAATTGTTCAAAAAACTTCATCTATATCCGTGCATAGTTTGGTCGTAGATTCATGTATTGTTCCTGTCAAGTGTTCTCCTTGGAGGATGTAAGCCCGGTAAGCTATTGGCCAATCTAATGTAAATAGGATTTACCTGACATAAGTTAAACGTCATACCCGTTGCAATAGAAAGTCAATCCTCTTGAAAGAGAACTATTTGATAAATTTAGTTGAAACCAAACACCTTATTGTGTTTTAGGAAAAATTGATGGCGTCCAATATCCATTTTGTTCATCACAATAAAGATGTATTTTGGTGGGTCTTATTTTATTATTATTTTTTTTAAAAAAATTATGGATTGATCAATCGTGAAGATTGGATATTTTATGCATTTCTGTATATGGTGTCTGTATGGAATAATTTTTCTTGTTTTAGGCCGGGTTTGGTTGTCTTGAATTTCTGTATGAGGAGAAATGCTTGCAGAGCCTTCGGTTGAGTATATAATAAATTTGGATTTATCTGGAAAGAGGCATGTCAAGGGGTGTGAACGAGGAGAGCTTATTGCATGCAGATATTGGACTTAAATTTGTGAGTGTGGGTTATCAGACCATTGAAATACATCTTTTATTTTTTTAATTATTAGAGTGGGCTCGTGCGATATTTGTAAGCAATAATCAAATTTGAACAAGACGAGTTGAGTAGGTGATCGAGCCACTATTATGATTTGAGCTTTAAATGTTAATAATTTATGGAATAGGGGTTGATTTGAGTTGAGATCAAGCCACTATTATGAATACTTTAAAAGTAAAATGTTTAACGATTTATCGAAATTTAAACGTTGAATGTATGAGCCTTAAAATTTTAAATATATTATGATTTATTATTATTTTATGGTTATATTACATATTTCAGCGTTAAATGTGTAGATGCGGGAGGTTAAGGTGAGTCGATGATATTCGGTGTTCTCATCTGTCCGTGTATATTTTAAAGTATGCAAAAGTTTAGGTGTATTTGAGTCGTACTCAGCGAGTAATTGCATGTTAACGGCATCCGGACGCCCAAATAAGAGGATTGACTTTTCATTGTAACGGCCAACGGGCTATTGTCGTAAAGACGTGATACGACGATCAAATCGTCCTACAAGTCAAAAAATTTGACTTAAGGTGGCAACTCGTTTCGTTTTTATACATTCAATTTCTTCTTTTGCTGCTTAGTTGAAGTTTCTGCATTGAAAAATCTGTCTTTGTCGGACGACTCCATACGGTAATGATTTGGATGATTCAAAATACCAACACAAGCTACATTCATGGATCTTAGTTGATCTTTTATGTAACAATTAAGAAATCGGTTGGTTTAAAAAAAATCATATTTATATTAACAAAAAGCAAACAAAAAGAAAAGGAAAAGAAAAGAGAGTGGTCATCAATCCATATTCAAACATTGAAAGCAATTGAACTTTTCACAGCACAAACAGGTCCATAAGTAGAAGAAACCATTTATGTAACCGATCTGATGAGGACTCAGATCTCCATAAGTCCCACACTATAATTATAAAGGAAGAAAATGGAAATTACAGAGCAGAAAGACCAACTAACAGCTAGAAACTGGAAGG
>JXCR01055006.1:15817-32785 GCA_002079205.1 Phalaenopsis hybrid cultivar | reverse complement strand
GATGAAGGGAAGATGGGGGATGGCGCAGCCGGAGAAGTGGGATATAGCTCGCCGGTATTTTCTAACATTCTAAGTTACTTTTCTTAATGTTTTTTAAAATTAAAATTTTTTAGTGTATATATATATATATATATATATTAAAGGTGAAATCGATATTTGGTCCATTGGGCACCCAATAACGATTTCCCCGTATGGGTTGAAAACCCGATGTGTTTGATTTTGATTCGAAGAGCCTGTGCCACCGGATTCGAACTCCCGACACAAGGGAATTATGCCAAAGGCTGCACTAATGTGTCAGATCTTTCACACGTGTCAAGATGTATGTATGCGCGCGCGCACACACACACACACATATATCTGTGTGCGCGTGCTCGCACATGTGTGTGTCCCGTTCTTGGCATGTTGGTTAGCATTCACGGCACAATTGGCCTTACGGAGGCGCTACTCGAATTGTTAGACACATTAGGGGTGGGTGGATACTANAAATATATGAAAATTATGTGGCTTGTATGCACATCTTCCTAAATGAAAATGGTTAGAGATATTGAATATAGGAATGTAAAAATTAATTATTATATATTAAACTTTATAAAAAAAAAAATGAAAAAACAAATTCAGGAATTCATCATGAAATAATAAAATGGGGGATTTGCAAATAATATTTACTTTTTTTTAGCATATATTATTTATATTTGCTGGTATTCTCTTAATTATTTCAGTATGGTCACAATTTATCAAAAAAAACCAAATTCCTATGTATTTACATATCTAACACCTAAATTTTACATTTTATATTTACACCGCCCAAATTTTTTATATCACATAAATACTACAAATGGAATACATGTTTGAATGTATAGGGACGATTATGCAAACCATTCAAATTATTAGGTTTAATAAACTTAGACCGGCTCTATAAATTTTTTAATTATTTAATTGTTGTCATGGACCCAATCCTCTATGGCTCGAAGTGGTAACATGCGAGTCATAAGTTGACAGTCAGAAGGAATAAAGACATCCTCAGAGATTGGGCCCGACGTATCAAAACTCGACCACCCGAAAAGGCATACAAATTGGAAAACTCCAGAGCAAGGGTGTAAACGAGCCGAACACGAGCAAGTCTAGGGCCAGTGTTCGGCTTGTTTATATTTCGAGCTCAAAAAGTGTGTTCATGTTCGACTCATTTGTTTAGCGAGCCGAACACGAACGGTTCACGAACAAAGAGTCATTTTGACAACCTTAATCACGTAGCCATCAGATGTTTAGGATTGTGACAGGATTTAAAACATCATTTGAATCTAATTTAATAATTTTTATTATACTTTCTTTATTAATGCTTTAAATAGATTATAAATCTTTGTAGCTTTGTAGTCAACTAAATTTTAAAAAAGGACTACTCATTNATATATATATATAATTGATTAATAATATTTCGAGCCAAAACGAGCCGAAGAAGAACGAACAAATATTTGTCCGTGTTTGGCTCGTTAACTTAGCGAATGAGCCGAACACGAGCTTCTTAACCAGCCGAGCATGAGCTGTTCACGAGCAATGAGCTGTTTTGACATCCCTACTCCAGAGTAGCTGAATTGGAAAAAAACGATCCAAAAACTATTCGACTCATGAGTCGATCGGTGTGAAAAACGACGAAAATAATCCAAAAAATGAAAAGAAAAAAATTGCACGAAAAAAAACATCAGAGCGACACACAAATTTACGTATTTCGACAAATTTGTCTTCTACTACGAAACTGCAGAGGATTTTATTTCTTCGAGAAATTACACCGTCGCGCATCTCGACGTTTACAAAAAAATTTATATTCTCTTCTCCCCCTTCCTCTCTCTCTCTCTTCATTTCTTTCTCTCTTATAGGGTTTGGCTTGACCCTTGCTTGGCTTGTTTATGACAAGGAATAAGAAGCTATTTATAAAAACCAGGAGAACGGTAGGTGTGAGATAGCTGAGTGAGATCTGGGATGTGGTAGGTGAACGGTAAATGAGATGACACGTGAGCTGTAAGTGAGATTCTTAATTATGATATTAATTAAATTGCCGTGGACCGGCTCTCCATATTACCCAACACCGATCAACTTGGGCATCGTTTGGGAAGAACTCAACTGCACAACAATGAGCTAATCGATAAATAGTCAGTAGATTAGCAATCAAATAAGGATGAAATTATCATTTCATCAAATCAATTCGACCCCTTTATAAATAGAGCAATGTTAAATGAAAAAGGCAAGGATGGAAATATAGTAAAAAATTCCTAATTATTTATAACTTTCTCCCGACACCACACGTCCAGAACGCCAACCACCGGGTGCCATTTCGACATACACCTCATCGATTGGTGACATGATGTGCTGTAATTGATCGTCCGGACATTCAGACGTCTGCACGAAATATGCTCTAATCCTTGAGAAATTAAAATACGGAACGTGGCAGTTAGATCCCTACAAAAACCAATTTCATGTTCGGTTGGTAATGCACTATGGAGCTTTATTTTGTCAAAAGTAGAAATTAAAAGCTAATTCTCCATTTTTAGGCAGGCTGACTCATCCTTAATTTTATCTTTATCGTTATTTATTTTCTTTCCTCATTTCAAAAGGCCTTTATTTAATAATCATGTGGTTTAGAGAGAGCCACAAATTGATCCGTCAACGAGTCAGCGGACTGTGCTGACTCGTTGACTTGGTAAGCTAAACTCGATGGATTTTGAATCGTTAAGTCCTGTTCATTGGACTGTGCTGGGTCGGGGTTGCTGGTCGACATTTGATGATCTTTAGGTTGGCAAAACTGATACGATCGACTTGGCTTTGTTAATTTGTTGTTCTAGTATGACTGTCAATCGTCAATTCTTGTATGAGGAGATCATATCGATCAAATGAGACTAGGCAATAAATAGCTCATTATTTGAGAAAGGGGTTTAACGGAATGGTCGCAGGCTATGTTACTGTCGATTCTTGACCCTTGATGAAAAATCTTAGAGACATCCATGACATTGCTAGTGATACTGAACTATTTTCCTTGAGTGGGTGTCTACACTTGATCACCTCCAGTCCCGGTTCAAAGAGTTGCATTTGGCCCAAGTAAGTGGTGTCTTTAGTCTCTCGCCCTTTGTGTTTTCTAGATATTTGGATTTCCTCAACATTCATGTCGATGCATCATAATGCACACTGAGTCAGTGTATCTCTATAAAAGAAATGAATAAATATAAACTTACCTAATGTAAGCAACAAAATTTATTAAAATTAGTATTTTTAAATTTCAAAATTTACCCTTTTTCAGTAATATAAATAATATTTCTATTTAAAAATATTTTTAACAAAAAAAAAAAAAAAAACTTAGTCGGACATACCAAGGGTAAAATTTCAATAAACAAAAGTAATAATTTAATTAAATAAATTGTAATTTATTTTAAATTAAATGTTTAGTATCAACACCATAGTTTACTAAGTAATATAAAAGATAGTTTATTTTAACAAACAAATTGCTGACCACATAAAACATTAAATAACTTTTACTACATTTNAATAAAAATCATTAAATTAGATTCAAATGATGTTTTAATATAAATAATAATTTTTAAAACTTGCTGAAACCCTTATTGTCTTATGTCTTATGGCTAAATGATTAGGGTTGTTAAAAAGACTCTTTGTTCATGAACAGCTCGTGTTCGGCTCGTTAAGCAAACGAGCCGAACACGAACACACTTTTTGAGCTCGAAATATAAACGAGCCGAACACGAGCTGAGCTTGATTTACAGCCCTAGTCCGGACATTCAGACGTCTGAACGAAATATGCTCTAATCCTTGAGAAATTAAAATACGGCACGTGGCAGTTAGATCCCTACAAAAACCAAACTTATGTTTGGTTGGTAATGCACTATGGAGCTTCATTTTGTCAAAAGTAGAAATTAAAAGCTAATTCTCCATTTTTAGGCAGGCTGACTCATCCTTAATTTTATCTTTATCTTTATTTTTTTTCTTTCCTATTATTTAATAATCAAGTGGTTTAGAGAGAGCCACAAATTGATCCGTCAACTAGTCAGCGCACACATCTTAGGTCTTATTTATATATATATTATAAAATAATTTTTTTTTCATATTTTATTATTATAAATTTATAATCTCTTAAGTCTTGCTAATATGGTTTAGAAGTGGTATACTCTCTTTGCCTCTTTTTAAAGATCACATCAATGTTGAACCCTCTGGCTTGGTTGCTGGTCGGCATTTGATGAACTTTGGATTGGCAAAGCTGATACGATCGACTTGGGTTTGTCAATTTGTTGTTCTAGTATGACTGTCAATCGTTAATTCTTGTATGAGGAGATCATATCGATCAAATGAGACTAGGCTATGGGGGGAGAATGAATCGTTATAAGCTAATAGATATCTCATTATTTGAGAAAGAGGTTTAACAGGATGGTCGCAGGCTATGTTATTGTCGATGAAAAATCTTCGAGGCGTCCATGACATTGCTAGTGATACTGAACTATTTTCTTTGAGTGGGTGTCTACACTTGATCACCTCCAGTGCCGGTTCAAAGAGTTGCATTTGGCCAAGTAAGTGGTGTCCTTGGTCTATAGCCCTTTGTGTTTTCTAGATCTTTGGATCTTCTCAACATTCATGTCGGTGCATCATAATGTATACTGAGTCAATGTATCTCTATAAAAGAAATGAATAAATATAAACTCACCTAATGTAAGCAATAAAATTTATTAAAATTAGTATTTTTAAATTTCAAAATTTATCCTTTTTCAGTAATATAAATAATATTTCTATTTAAAAATATTTTTAACCAAAAAAAAAAAAAAACTTATTCAGACATACCAAGAGTAAAATTTCAATAAACAAAAGTAATAATTTAATTAAATAAATTGTAATTTATTTTAAATTAAAGGTTTAATATCAACACCATAGTTTTACTAAGTAATATAAAAGATAGTTTATTTTAACAAAAAAAATTGCTAACCACATAAAACATTAAATAACTTTTATTACATTTAAGCTAAATTTTAATCAAGTGGGCCAAGCTTTCCACCTAGTTCTTAGTCAGCCCACCACCCACATTTCAGCCCACTAAATACCCCCATCTAACTCCTCCCAGCAATTTCCCTATTTATACTTCACACCCCACAAAATAAATTATTATATTAAGACCCGACCAGCTATGGGAAACTGCCAGGCGGCGGAGACGGCGGCGCCTTCCGCCGAGATCGAGCATCCCGACGGTAAGAAAGAGAAGATCTATCGTTCGATCATCGCCGGCGACATCATGTCTGCCTGTCCCGGTTACTACGTCGCCGTCGTCACCTTTTCCGGCGGCAGCGGAGGAGAAACACCGGCGAAGCACCTGAGCCTTCTCCGACCGAACGATAACCTCAATATCGGTTACGCCTACCGCCTCGTCAGCTTCGAAGGTTAATTTTTTTTCTTCAAAGTTTTTTTCCTTTTTTTCATTTTAATGGCGGCCGGATTGAACCGGTGGCGTTTTGCAGAGGTGTTGAGGGAGTTTGGGTTGAGGAAGAGGGTGAGGTTGAGCCGGCTTGTTGAGAGACGGAAGGAGGGGGATGAAGGGAAGATGGGGGATGGCGCTGCCGGAGAAGTGGAGTATAGCTCGCCGGTATTTTCTAACATTCTAAGTTACTTTTCCTAATGTTTTTTAAAATTTAAAATTTTTAGTATTTAATTTAAATTGTGTCAATATATATATATTAAAGGTGAAATCGATATTTGGTCTAGTAGGCACTCAATATCGATTCCCTCGTATGAGTTGAAAACTCAGTGTATTTGATTCTGATTCGAAGAGCCCGCGCCACGAGATTCGAACCCCGACACGAGGGAATTATGTCAGAGGCTGCACCAATGATGCAGATCTTTCACACGTGTCAAGATGTATGTATGTATGTATATGTGCGCTTGCACACATGTGTGCGCCGTTCCTGACATGTTGGTTAGCATCCATGATATAAGTGCTCTCAGGTTGGTGGTTCGAATCCTCTCAAGCACAATTGGTCTTAAGGAGGTGCTACTCAAATTGTTAGNTATATATATATATATATATATATATATATATATATATATCCTCATATTATTTGCAAGGGAATAAATATTTGAAAATCATACAATATTTATATAAATATCCAAATACGTACAAGTCAATAAATAAATGAGTTAAATGTACAATAAAAAAATGGAAGATTTACATACAGCACATAATTTTAAGGTATTAATATATCTCACACCAAAACACCTAACATTCAAAATTTTAATATCATATTAAAAATGACATTATTATTATTTTATTAAAAAAAATAATTTTTTTTCATATATAGACTTAAAACACAAAAATGATATATATGCAAATATGTCAGTTTAGGTGTGAATTATGTAAATACATAAAAGGGTTGTATGCAATGAATTTAATTTTCTTTATTAATTAAAAAAAAGTGGTATTTTTGCTTTAATATGAAATTTTCTTAAGGTGATATAAATTTAAAAGGAAAAATCAAGAAGTTATATATGTAAATTCTTAGGATTTTAGTGGTATGAATGTAAATGCCACCAAAAGTTTTCAACTTTGGCGCAAGATTCCCCATTTGTATCAAACATATACACCCCTACCGCTTGATCTCGAATGAACGGCTGATGATGATAAAAATGTCTTTTTTGGGATGTAGAATGTGGGGCTCAGCACTAGCTATATTGGAGGGAGACCTAACTGCAGCTTTTGGAGACAAAGCCAATGGAAGCCAACATTGCCGAGCATTGCTGAGCTCGGCATTTAAGCTTTTATTTTTTTAATCTATTTCCTTCTAATATTAATAGAAAGAAGTAGAAGTTGTGAAAAGAGTGACACGTGTCATCATAATGTACTTCTCTTTAGATATTCCAATGTGATATTTCTCATATTGCTTAACATAATAAGTGTATTGTACATTCCAAACTAATGGGAAAGTCTAAATACTAAATGAGTCTTTTTGGGGCATGTTGAAACAATCCCATTTGTCGCACACCTAAAGCCTGGCCGGAAGCATTTTGCAAATCACAGTTATGGCGCCCGCCTCTCAGAAGGATTTGGCGAGCTCTCCCACCGAGCTCGCACGAACTCTTTCAGTCACACCAATGAAATTGTTGAACAATCCTTTGGGCTCCTTGAGAAACGGGAAGAAGGGAACCCCCATCCATCATTGTCGATGCTCATTTATGGGTTTCGTGACACCAGAGTCCACCAGAGTCGGTATCTCATCCGCCACAACTCTCGGCTGGCTTCAGAGGTCTAGGATGTAGCAATTCCTTTTTTTTTTTGAATTCATGGAAGAGTGTAAACGAGTCGAGTGGAGCTTGACTGGTGCTTAACACAAGCTAATAGACTTGTTCGTCAAAATTCAAGCTTGGGCTCGAGACGGGCTCAAATGATGAACTCGATCTCAACTTATGACTAGAACTACAGGTGCTCTCTTAGACCTTTTTTACCTCCATTAAACGTAACATACACGCATATATCCATCTCGAGAGTCTGACATAACAATATGTCTGAAATGTCTAAATATCACATTTCTTATGAAAATCAATTATTACAGCTTTACAATTTATGTCCATATTCAGCTCCTTTCCAGCTCCACTCATCAAAGGTCAGATCTACCTGTCAACTCCAAATAGACCACCATGACAATTCGTAAGGTTTAATATATAAATACATAATTAAAATTACATAAAATTAATATTACATCTACATACATGAAGTGCTAAAATTAAAACTAAGCAGAGATTCCACGCATTTTCTACTACTATAATCTATACTATTTGCGGCTAAGTTACCGGTGAGTTTAAGAGCCGTAGAACTCCTCTTCAATGCTCTGCAACGCCGGCCTCCATTGCCGCATCCGAGGCGGTGGCGCCGCCGCATGACCGTTGCCTTTTCCATCTGCAGCCATCGCCTGAGCAAAACAAATATCATAAACTAACCGGCGTTAAGACAGAAGGATTATTTTTAACGGAAATTTACATGTCAGCACTCAATTTTTATTTATTTATTTATGTACCACCTAGACATTAATCTTTACGAGTTATGTTTTAAAAATGAATATAAAATAATTTAATTATTAATTAAAAAATATAATAAAAATAAATTAACTTTTATTAAAAAAACTTTTTTGAGATTAATTATAATATTTAAATCTAGCTCGTAAATTCAAATTTTTATTTATACGATGATCTTTATTTTTTTATTTTCATTCATCAAATATCAATTTTGTCCTTCTTGAAATATCAATTTTATTTATTTTTTTTTTGAAACGAGCCGAGCCTCCGAGCTTGAGCGAGCTTAGGCTTGGCTCGTGTTCCGCTCGTTCAAAATAACTCGTGTTTGAAATCAGCTCGTGTTCAAAATAAGCTCGTGAACAGTGTGTTCGTGTTCGGCTTGATTTAAATATTCGTGTTAGTGTTCGACTCGAAATTGACTCGTTAAACTAAAATTGAGAAAAATAGATGTAAAATGCGGGATTCGAACCTGTATCTAATATATACAAAAAAAGACACTANAATATATATATATATATATATATAAAATTTATTAGTAGTATTTCGAGCCAAAACGAGCCAAACAAGAACAAACAAATATTTGTTCGTGTTCGGCTCGTTAACTTAGCGAATGAGCAGAACACGAGCTTCTTAACGATCCGAGCACGAGCTGTTCACGAGCAACGAGCCGTTTTGACAGCCCCACTCCAGAGTAGCTGAATTGGAAAAAGACGATCCAAAAACTAGTCGACTCATGAGTCAGTTGGTGTGAAAAACGATGAAAATAAACCAAAAAATGAAAAGAGAAAAATTGCACGCAGAAAAAGCAGAAAAACACCAGAGCGACACAGATTTACGTAATTCGAAAAATTTGTCTTCGTACACGGAACTGCAGAGAATTTTATTTCTTCGAGAAATTACACCGTCGAGCGCCTCGACGTTTACAAAAAAAAATTTATATTTTCTTCTCTCATTTCTCTCTCTTATAGGGTTTGGCTTGACCCTTGCTTGGCTTGTTTATGACAAGGAATAAAAAGCTATTTATAAAAACTAGAACGACAGGTGAGTGAGATCTGGGATGTGATAGGTGAGCGGCAAGTGGGATTACACGTGAGTTGTAGGTGAGATTCTTAATTAGGAAACTAATTAAATTGCGGTGGATCAGCTCTCCACATTACCCAACATCGGTCAACTTGGGCATCGTTTGGGAAGAACTCAACTGCACAACAATGAGCTAATCGATAATGAGTTAGTAGATCAGCAATCAAATAAGGATGAAATTATCATTTCATCAAATCAATTAGACCCATTTATAAATAGAGCAATGTTAAATGAAAAAGGTTGGAAATATAGACAAAAATTCCTAATTATTTATAACTTTCTCCCGACACCACACGTTCAGAAAGTCAACCACCTGGTGTCATTTCGGCACACACCTTATCGATTGGTGACATGACGTACAGTAATTGGTCGTCCGGACTAGGGCTGTCAAAACGGCTCGTTGTTCGCGAAGAGCNNTTCGGCTCGTTTACATTTCGAGCTTAAAAATTTGTTCGTGTTCGCCTCGTAACGAGCCGAACACGAGCTGTTCACGAACAACGAGCCAAATTGACAGCCTTAGTTTTGCCCCTAGAGCCGATCATTATGTAAATGAAAAAAAATATTGTCTGGAGTTTATACGCGAGCTATGTCTGGACAACGGGTGCGATGCACGGACGAAGCGGAGGAAAGAAAAAAAATGACCTCCCCGTGAATCGCGTCAGTTGTTCGGACGCATACTGCATCCGGACTCCTGACGTAATATTTTCTCCATATAAATGAGCTGAACACGAATAATTTTGTGGCATTAGCTGAATACTAATAATAATATATTTTAATAAGCAGTGTATGAGGTGAATCTTAACTCGCTTAAACTCAGCTAAACAGAAATCAAGAAAAAAACTGAAACTCAAAACCCTAATTTCAATACATTTGAGTTTATGTTTCGAACCGCACCGTCGCCGGAACCGAGATCTGGCCGGCGTCCGCCAGCGAAACCCCTTCGCCTCTATTTGATCGGCTCCTCCGCTTCTCCTTGGCGGCATGAAGCAATCTGCTGAGCCTGATGTGCTTCTTCGAGGCGAAATCCCTCAAAACCTCTGAATCCAATCCGAACATAGCGATTACGAATTCGAATTAGGGCAAAATCGGAGAGAGAGAAGAAGTGCGGACCTTCGAAGCTGACGAGTCGATAAACATGGCCGATTTGAAGGGTATCTTTGGGGCGGAGGATTTTGAGGTGTTTCACCGGAGATGCGGCGGCCGATAGAGTGGCGGTGGGGGTTTGGGAAGTGATTATGATGGCGACGTAGTGGCCGGGGTTGGAGGCCATGATTTGGCTGGCGGTTAGAGGCCAATAGACCCTCTCGATCCCGCCGCCGGGATGGTGGATCATAACCGTCACCACCTCCGCCGTCTGGCAGTTCCCCATCGCCGGTTTTCTGATATGGAAAGTGGTTAGGGTTTGAAGGAAAATTGGAATGGAAGCTTGGACGTTAGACACGTAAATATATAATATTTGGGAAGGTATATTTGCAAATAACCCATTTCTAAATTGATATATATGTAGAGCTGTAAAAAAAAAAAAAAAAGCTCTTTGTTCGCAAAGACTTCGTATTCGGTTCGTCAATAAATTCGTTTTCAATTAGTTCGATAAGTTAACGAAACGAACGCGAACAAAATTTATTCATTCAATTAGTTAAACGAACCAAACACGAACTGTGATGCGTTCGTTCGTGTTNATAAATATTTAAATCTTTAGAACTTTCCACGTAAGCACAATACATGCAAATATAATCATTAAATTTTAATTTTCAATATCAACCCTAAACAATTTTCCCAGAGCACAAATTTCACATTTTGTCAAATTTAATATATTTTTTATTTCTTTTTTTTTTTCCTCCCAATAGTTATATTTTTCTATATCAAACTCTTATATTTTACTTTTACATTAGTATCACCCAAATTTTTTATATTACATAAACAATATCATTATTTTATTATGAGGTGAAGAAGTCTTAGGATCTGTTTGGGGCAGCTTGCTTAGTGCGGTGACGTTTTGAAAACGCACCTGACCTGTTTGAGTAACATACGTTTTGACAGCTTGTTCATTTTCAAAACGCTGAAAACAGCGTTTTCACACCGCACTACACTTGTCTAGGTGCGGTGGCATCATTTTAGCTGCGGTCTGACTTTTTTTAAAAAAAATAAAAATTTAAAGTAGCCACCACACCTAGTTTATCGGTAGATTATTTTTAATCAACTTATCAGCAGATTATTCAATAAGCTATGCCCCAAACAGACCCTAATTGATGCATAGAATTTCTATGTATTTATATATCTAACAGTTAGATTTTATTTTTTTATATTTTAATGATAAAAAATTTTCATATAACATAAAAAGGTATAGCTATTTTTTTTTTTAAAAAAAGGTGATATACATCCCGTCACTTTTAGTTGTTATTGTATGATAAAGATGTTATTGGCCTGAAATTCCATGGACCAAATGATTCATAGCGCCACATGTCAACAGTCAAATTTCTACGAGAATAATTAAAGGTACAGGTGTCGATACGGGTCGGATTTGGGTACGACATAAAAATATTCTGACTTGAATCGGGTCAACCCAAACCTGACCCAAATTCTCTGAGAAGGACTCGACTTGAAAAATATTCAGGTCAATCTGAAATCATATTTTTTGATTGAGTTCAAGTTGTGTTGGCGCGTCGGATCAATTTTTGACACCTAAGGATGTCAACTTCGGTCGGCGGGACGGGTTTGGCCCGACCAAAAAAATGCCTTGACCCGATGCCCACCTGAACCTGAGCCAAATATAAACATGTTAAATTCTCTGACCCAAACCCGAACCCAGATTTTTCGAGTCGTGTGTCTGGCTAATTTTTGACACCTCTAGCTAAAGATTAAGCAAGTAGCTAACCATAGGCCAAACTATTTAGATGACCCCCAACCCAATAATTGCCTAGATAGAGGTCGATCGACTCGCAGACAACCCGTAAGAGGCCCACCAACCAAATGACCCATAATCAATTAATCGACTACCAGGGGCGTATAGGGCTGTGAAGGAGCCGAGCTTGAGCGAGCTCAGGCTTAGCTCGTGTTTGGCTCGTTCGAAATAGCTCGTGTTCGAAACGGCTCGTGTTCGAAATCGGCTCGTGAACAGTGTGTTCGTGTTCGGCTCGATTTAAATATTCGGGTTCGTGTTCGGCTCGAAATTGGCTCGTTAAACTAAAATAAAAANAGCCGAACACGAGCTGCTTAACGAGCCGAACACGAGCTGTTCACGAACAACGAGCCAAATTGACAACCCTAAGGGCGTATTTGCCATTTCTTAATATTTCTAGTCCCCTATAAACAGAGGGATATTAAATGCATAAGAAGTTAATGAAAACATACAGTAAAAAAAGCTTCATCTCTCACATATGTCTGTACATTTCTCTATCCTTACCACACTCTTATCATATTACATAATGACCCAAAAAGTATTACAACCAGCCTCAAAATTTGACCTACTAAACACATAATTTTTGCATAACCAATCATTTTATTTTTAGTGTAGTACTAAACTCATGACTTGATTGCTTGCTTTTTCCAAGGCATATTACCCTCAACGTTTATAATGACCAAATGACCATAATATTCGCCAAGGGGGAGATTTATTATGGTATGACTCATATACCATATCGTGGCAGACGCTGGATCGAAGCGGAGCGGAAGAATCTGTCCAAATTGGGAAGTTACGTAGGTTGGGGTGCGGGGGCAAAGCCCCGCGGTATGGTACATGAGTCATGTTGTAATTACATATTATGCATAGGGTTTACTCCTGGGGTTATAAATAGGTCTGTTAGTAACCCCAGGAGACATCCTCTATTCTATATTCTCTTTTCTGAATAGTGAAAAGAAACTCACCGCTCTGCTCCCGAGGACGTAGGCATCTTTGTCGAACCTCGTTAAATCTCTATGTTCTTCTGGATTTGTGTCGATTACTGTTTTCTTCGTCCTAATTTTCTCAACAATAACAAATAAAACAAAGAAAACATCCCATTCTTGGTGAATATTTAGCAAATCCAATAATTTAANTATTAAGGATGTCAAACTGGCTCGTTGTTCGCGAACAGCTCGTGTTCGGCTCGTTCGTTAAGAAACGAATACAAACAGTGACTACACGAAAAATTTCGAACACGGGCTTATTTAAAACAAACTAAATTTCAAACGAACCGACCACGAACACAAGCTTTGCTCGTTTGTGTTTGATTTGTTTACACCCCTATATATTAGAAATAATAGTTTATNGAAAAATTTCGAACACGGGCTTATTTAAAACAAACTAAATTTCAAACGAACCGACCACGAACACAAGCTTTGTTCGTTTGTGTTTGATTTATTTACACCCCTATATATTAGAAATAATAGTTTACACCTATTAGATTTCATCAATGATAGGAAATCGAACAAATATAAATATAAAAAGACAAATATTTCTTAATCTTATTAGCTTACATAATATATGATAAAAGGTACCATTTATTATTTTTAATAATTAAAAATAAAATAAAGTATAAAATAAATATCAACATTAAATAAATTTTTAAATAAGTATAGCTCCAAAAGTATATTTATCATAAATATTTAAATCTTTAGAACTTTCCACGTAAGCACAATACATGCAAATATAATCATTAAATTTTAATTTTCAATATCAACCCTAAACAATTTTCCAAATTTCACATTTTGTCAAATTTAATATATTTTTTATTTCTTTTTTTTTTTCCGCCCAATAGTTATATTTTTCTATATCAAACTCTTATATTTTACTTTTACATTAGTATCACCCAAATTTTTTATATTACATAAACAATATCATTATTTTATTATGAGGTGAAAAAGTCTTAGGGTCTGTTTGGGGCAGCTTGCTTAGTGCGGTGATGTTTTGAAAACGCATCTGACCTGTTTGAGTAACATACGTTTTGACAGCTTGTTCATTTTCAAAAAACTGAAAACAGCGTTTTCACACCGCGCTTGTCACACCACACTTGTCTAGGTGCGGTGACATCATTTTAGCTGCGGTCTGACTTTTAAAAAAAAAATAAAAATTCGTAGTAGCCACGGCACCTAGCTTATCGGTGGATTATCTTTAATCAGCTTATCAACAGATTATTCAATAAGCTATGCCCCAAACAGACCCTTATTGATGCATAGAATTTCTATGTATTTATATATCTAACAGTTAGATTTTATTTTTTTATATTTTAATGATAAAAAATTTTCATATAACATAAAAATATATAGCTATTTTTTTAAAAAAAAAAGGTGATAGTTGTTATTGTACGATAAAGATGTTATTGGCGTGAAATTCCATGGACCAAATGATTCAGAGCGCCACATGTCAACAGTCAAATTTCTACGAGAATAATTAAAGGTACAGGTGTCGATATGGGTCGGGTTTGGGTATGACTTAAAAATAACCTGACTTAAATCGGGTCAACCCAAACCTAACCCAAATTCTCTGACAAGAACCCGACTTGAAAAATATTCAGGTCAATCTGAAATCATATTTTTTGATTGAGTTCAAGTTGTGTTGGCGCGTCGGATCAATTTTTGATACCTAAGGATGTCAACTTCGGTCGGCGGGACGAGTTTGGTCCGACCAAAAAAATGCCTTGACCCGAGGCCCACCTGAACCTGAGCCAAATAAAAACAGGTTAAATTCTCTGACCCAAATCCGAACCCAGATTTTTCGAGTCGTGTGTCTGGCTAATCTTTGACACCTCTAGTTAAAGATTAAGCAAGTAGCTAACCATAGGCCAAACTATTTAGATGACCACCAACCCAATAATCGCCTAGATAGAGGTCGATCGACTCCAAGACAACCCGTGAGAGACCCACCAACCAAATGACCCCTAATCAATTAATCGATTGCCAGGGGAGTATTTGTCATTTCTTAATATTTCTAGTCCCCTATAAACAGAAGGATATTAAATACATAAGAAGCTATTGAAAACATACAGTAAAAAAAAGCTTCATCTCTCACATATTTTTGTACATTTCTCTATCCTTATCACACTCTTATCATATTACATAATGACCCAAAAAGTATTACAACTAGCCTCAAAATTTGACCTATTAAACATATAATTTTTGCATAACCAATCATTTTATTTTTAGTGTAGTACTAAACTCATGACTTGATTGCTTGCTTTTTCTAAGGCATATTACCCAATATTCGCCAAGGTGAAGATTTATTATGGTATGACTCATATATCATATTGTGGCAGACGCTGGATCGAAGCGGAGCGGAAGAATCTGTCCAAATTGGGAAGTTACGTAGGTTGGGGTGCGGGGGCAAAGCCCCGCGGTATGGTACATGGGTCATGTTGTAATTACATATTGTGCATAGGGTTTACTCCTAGGGTTATAAATAGGTCTGTTAGTAACCCCAGAAGACATCCTCTATTCTGTATTCTCTTTTCTGAATAGTGAAAAGAAACTCGCCGCTCTGCTCCCGAGGACGTAGACATCTTTGCCGAACCTCGTTAAATCTCTGTGTTCTTCTGGATTTGTGTCCATTACTGTTTTCTTCGTCCTAATTTTCTCAACAATAACAAATAAAACAAAGAAAACATCCCATTCTTGGTGAATATTTAGCAAATCCATTCATCCCAAGCGTTTTGAACTTCAGTTGGTAATTTGCCCATTGATTTCTCACGACTCAAGGATCTGAGGCAAGAACAACTAAATGCAAATTACCAAAGAAACTTCCCACTAAATAGTTTGCCAGGAGTTGGGATGCCAACCACCCATTGGAGAAGCTTTCCATAAACATAATAAAGCTAAGAACCACTGTCGCCAAATCCACCAACAAGGGAAGAAACGCCAAATTCTCAAGGAATGTCTTTGCATTTGAAACATTTTTACCCATAGCACCCATAGCAGAAGAAAAGGATATTTAAAGCATCCTAACAGCAACAATTCTGCTTGTTCATAGCAGTTAAAAAAGTTTAAAGAAACAAGCAGGGAATCCAATATGTGAAATTGAAATATTCTATGGTTAACTCTACTTCAATGAAGGATATCAATTCTTTTTGTTTCTGTCGTCCATATAATGGTTTAAATGATATTGATATCGTAACACGCTCTTATCAGCTTGATAAGAATGGTGGATGAATCTCTTATGACAGAGCATATGCTCGTGACGAATACTTGCGCCTCCCAATGACACATTACTCTGTGTTTCGTGGCATCATCATGTCACTTAGCACCATGTCGAAGGTGATTCACACTTACACTTCCCGCCTTTGTGTGCTTCCGTGCATAGCACCCTGAACGTGTTCATGACTTCTGCACTTACATGTGTTGCACTTGGATTTGTGTTTCTCGTACACTTATCCCTTGCTTTCACATATTATGTGAACAGATAGTTCGTCGCCGAGCCAATCCGTTGTGTAATTGCCTCCAACGGGAGTAACATCCTTACACTTCCTATGGCATCGCTCCGAACCGTCGTAGGCACCCTTCCGGGTCACTACCTCCACGACACACCTTTCTCATTTGTACATATTTCCCTTTATATTGAAAGTTTTCAAAATAAAATTAGTTGCTCTCTACGTAACATAAGATAGGTTTAATCAAATTATCATAAATATCGTAATTCTTAAAACTATTTTAAAATAAACATGAAAAGGAAAAAAAAATTAGTTATCCAAAATATACACTCTTATAAAAATATATTTAGATATTCTATTAATTTTGACAGTAATATCATTATCATTAATTATTTTAAAAATTAGTTATTCACATGATATTAATATATATGTTGTTAAAATTTCTAATTGCAAGCCTTTAAGCTCCATAATATTAATCATCATTCAATCTTTTTTTTTTTTTTTTTTT
>JXCR01054997.1:200862-217723 GCA_002079205.1 Phalaenopsis hybrid cultivar | reverse complement strand
TTTACCATAATTCGTCACAAACTTTAAAAAAGGATACTGGAGCATGACAAATCCTGAAAAATACTAGTCAAAATGCTTATGGCTGTGACATGTGAATATGTACACGAGCTAACTAAAACTAATACCATGGATATCTAAAATGATGTAGTACTTGTGAATTCATTTTAAAGCACACCACTCCAGAATTCACCTAGGGACAGTGATATCAAATGCGGGTGATAAAGATGTAATTTTGATAGTTATTTGGTAAATAAAGTTGTGATAGTGGCATAACAATGTTAAATATGTGTCCATACAATCCTTGCTGCATTCAGTAGTGGCCAGAGATGTGCTGGAGGTTTGTTTAAAAAGGATTGCTTTTGCTTTATGGCCTTCCGCTCCCATTATTTCACAATTAGCTTTTTATTTTTATCAATTATACTGTTTTTGGCAACTAATATTGAGCTCTTCTTCTCTTACTCATATAAGCAAATGTTTATAGGTAAAGGACCCATATTTTGTCACATATTTTGTCTTTAACGATCTCTTGTTTTTTTTATGATTTTATAACTAGACACCTTATGCTTCATGTAAGATTCCATGTTCTCGCTTCTTTATTCGTATTCATTAAATGGAGCAAGTGCCTAAAATAATCCCTCGATTATTAACCTGTGACCAATTAATTACAGAGGTTTAAAGTGCTTTACTTTAGTCCCATATTATTAAATATTGATCTAAATTAGTTCATAGGGTAAATTTCATGGTTAAAGTCAACACCAACTGTTAAATTTGAGCGTATTTTAAGAATAGGAATTTTAAATGAAATTTTATTATTATTATTTCTCTATATTCATATGTAATAAATTATTTAAATTTATGAATGAGGATTTTTGGTGAAGTTAATAATCAAATATAGTCCCAAAGTAGAAAGAATTTAGTATTTAAATTAATAGAGTAATCATAAAATATTTTTTTATATAATTGAAAAATAATTTATTAACTATGAAAGGGAACTATTAATAAAAAAAAATCATTTAAATTTCCTATTCTTANATAATCAAATATAGTCCCAAAGTAGAAAGAATTTAGTATTTAAATTAATAGAGTAATCATAAAATATTTTTTAATATAATTGAAAAATAATTTATTAACTATGAAAGCGAACTATTAATAAAAAAAAATCATTTAAATTTCCTATTCTTGAAATATCCGTAAAGTTAAAAATTGTTGTTAACTTTAACCATGAATCTTTGCCTAAGGATCAATTCAGATCAATTTTTAATAGTCCGGGACTAAAATGGAGCACTTTAAAACTCTGTGATTAAATTGGTCACTTGTTAATAGTTAGAAAAATATTTTGTGCTTTTATTCTCATTCTATGATTTTACTTGTATATCATAACTGCCACTCTTAATCACCAGATTTTTTTTCTCTATAGTGGTGCACATGTAGTAAGCAGTTCAAGGATTTGCGATCTTTATGTTTGAAGATTTTATCTTCTGCTCTGAACAAGCATGATAGCCATGACTTTGGTTGTGAGTTTTGGGACATTTTCTTCAACTCTGTAAAGCCTCTAATAGACAATTTCAAGAATGAGGGTTCTAGCAGTGAAAAACCGAGCTCATTATTTTCTTGTTTTCTTGCTATGAGTCGAAGCCCCATACTTGTATATTTCTTAAACAGGGTGGCTAATCTTGTTCCTGCTATCTTTTCAATTCTTACCGTGAGGACTGCTTCTGATGCCATTATATCTTCAGTGCTTAGTTTTGTTGAGAATTTGTTGAACCTGGGAAATGATTTTGATCAAGAGAATGACTCTATAAAATCTGTGTTCTATCCTCACCTCGAAGTACTCATCAAGAATTTTCATGAACTTTTCATGTCCGGCGAAGATTCAAACAAGTAATTCTTCTCTTTTTCTCTATTGTACATAGTTTCTGGAATTGAAATATCAGTTGCAATCTTACGCTGTTGATATTCCCTTTTTATACATATCAAACACCAAACCTTTACTTTTCACATTTATACCACTTGTTTTCATGCATAATTATGGTGGCTTGCGCACATGTGAAGATTGAAGTTTAGGTGTTAGATATGTAAATACTAGAAATTGAGTGGTATATGCAAGCCAACATTTAACATCCTTTGTACTCGCTAATTAAACGGTTGATTAATGATGCCTTTATCTATAGTTCATAGGTTTTGTTAAAATACTATATCTTTGAAGCATTTAAGTTCAATAATTTAAACCATCCGTCCTTTTTCTTTCGGCTAGTAATAATTAAGAAGAATTATTCGATGTCTAAACATTTGTTTGAGCATTTATATACTTCATTAACGAATTATGTTTTGCTTGTTATAATGCCCGATTAGTCTTATTTTTTGCTTCATGATATTTTGCTTCAACTAGCCCTGTTACTAAGCTAAATGCGAGAGGTTGGTTTGCTCATTTCTTTAGTTTTATGATAGGAAATCCACCATTTCGCCTGGAAAGAAAGAGCTGAGGATATTCAAAATGATGGCGAATTATGTGAAAAATCATTCCACAGCTGTTCAATTCCTAGATTTACTTCTCCTCTTTTTCAAAAGAAAAGTTTTAGATTTCGGTGAGTGATACTTCAAGTCCANTGTAATTTTGATAGTTATTTGGTAAATAAAGTTGTGATAGTGGCATAACAATGTTAAATATGTGTCCATACATTCCTTGCTGCATTCAGTAGTGGTCGGAGATGTGTTGGAGGTTTGTTTAAAAAAGATTGCTTTTGCTTTATGGCCTTCCGCTCCCATTATTTTACAATTAGTTTTTTCTTTTTATCAATTATACTGTTTTTGGCAACTAATATTGAGTTCTTCTTCTCGTACTCATATAAGCAAATGTTTATAGGTAAAGGACCCATATTTTGTCACATATTGTCTTTAACGATCCCTTGTTTTTTTTTATGATTTTATAACTAGACACCTTATGCTTCATGTAAGATTCCGTGTTCTTGCTTCTTTATTCGTATTCATTAAATGGAGCAAATGCCTAAAATAATCCCGCGATTATTAACCTGTGACCAATTAATTACAGAGGTTTAAAGTGCTTTACTTTAGTCCCATGTTATTAAATATTGATCTAAATTAGTTCATAGGCTAAATTTCATGGTTAAAGTTAACACCAACTGTTAAATTTGAGCGTATTAAGAATATGAATTTTAAATGAAATTTATTATTATTATTTCTCTATATTCATATGTAATAAATTATTTAAATTTATGAATGAGGATTTTTGATGAAGTTAATAATCAAATATAGTCCCAGAGTAGAAAGAATTTAGTTCTTAAATTAATAGAGTAGTCATAAAATATTTTTTATATAATTGAAAAATAATTTATTAACTATGAAAGGGAACTATTAATAAAAAAAAAATTCATTTAAAATTCCTATTCTTAAAATATCCGTAAAGTTAAAAATTGATGTTAACTTTTACCATGAATCTCTGCCTAAGGATTAATTCAGATCAATTTTTAATAGTCCGGGACTAAAATGGAGCACTTTAAAACTCTGTAATTAAATTGGTCACTTGTTAATAGTTAAAAAAATATTTTTGTGCTTTTATTTTCATTCTATGATTTTACTTGTATATCATAACTGCTACTCTTAATCACCAGATTTGTTTTCACTATAGGNGCTTTGACGAAGGAAATCTCCATCCAAAAAGTATGTTGTTGATGAGCTTTATAATTTTTTCATGTCAGCCCCCTATTTTTTTAAATGATATATATAAACTGTTCTATCAGGAATGGATGACTCTTCTTCGTGAAATGATTTATAATCTTCCTGAAGTTCCGGCTCTGTACGCATTTAGACCGCTATGTAGTGAGGATCCTGAAGTCGATTTTTTCAACAATATTCTCCACCTGCAGGTGACTTCTTCATCTTCTAAGTTGTTTTTACATAATCTGTGCTGCTCTTATCAAAATTTAAGTTGTCTGCAGATACATAGGAGAAGAAGGGCTTTGTTGCGATTTAGAAATGTTATCAGTGCTGGAAATTTCACAGAGGTACCATGCTTTACTTGTAGAGTGTTTCTAATTAAGCAGAAGTAAAGATGACTTGGTGTTTTTTTTTTCATAATTGCAGAACATTGCTGTAAACATATTTGTTCCTCTGTTTTTAAATATGATGTTTGAAGTGAAATCTGGGAAAGGGGAGCATATAAGGGATGAATGCTTGGATTCACTCGCTTATATAGCAAATAAGATGCAATGGGAATCATATCGTTCCTTTCTAATGAAATGTTTTCGTGAAATTAGTGGTCGTCCAGAAAAACAAAAACTCTTAGTAAGATTGATTTGTGCTATATTGGACAACTTTCATTTCTTCGCTTCTAACTCTTGTGAGAATGATAAAGTTTATTCTTCTGATGCTTTACGTTCTGATAATCCTCAAGGGAATGCAATTGTGAAATTAAAAGATAAATCTTCTGCTAAAACTATTCCTGAAATAGAGTCTTATCTTGAAAAAACAGTCCTTCCTCAAATTCAGAAGATCCTGAGCATGGATTCCGAAAAAGTCAACGTTAATATTAGTCTCGCTGCCCTTAAGTTACTAAAACTTCTATCTTCTGATATTATGGATTCACAACTTTCTAGCATCATTCACCACATTTGTGCGTTCTTAAAGAATCGTCTTGAAAGTGTGAGAGACGAAGCACGATCTGCTTTGGCTGCATGCACGAAAGAGCTAGGATTGGAATATCTGCACTTTATAGTTAAAGTCATGCAATCAAATCTTAAGCGAGGCTATGAAATGCATGTTTTAGGATATAGTTTGTATTTCATTTTATCGAAGACTCTCACAGGTAGAGCAACAGGGATCTTGGATTACTGTTTAGAAGAACTCCTCCTTATCACTGAAAATGACATTTTTGGAGATGTTGCTGAAGAGAAAGAGGTCGAGAAAATTGCTTTGAAAATGAAAGAAACTCGGAAAAGCAAATCTTTTGATACTCTCAAGTTGATTTCACAGAACATTACTTTCAGAACTCATGCTATGAAGCTTCTCTCTCCCATACATAAACATATTGAGAAGAATCTCACACCAAAAATAAAGCGGAGACTTGAAATAATTTTGTTCCATATAGCCTCCGGAATTGAATGTAATCCATCAGCTCAAACCGCTGAGTTATTTATCTTTGTTTATGGGCTCATTGAAGACCGTATTGGAACAAATGAAAATATTTCTTTTCATGGTATGAAAAATTCTCATCTTGTTACTGTGTTCGCTCTTGAAATGCTGCATAATCGTTTGAAGAAGATGAAGTTGGACGAGAAGGACCCGCAGCTTCTTTCGATGTTAGATCCGTTTGTCAAACAGCTTGGATACTGTCTGAATTCTAAATTTGAAAATATTTTATCTGCAACATTTAGATGCCTTTCTCCACTGTTTAAGCTCCCCTTGCCATCATTGGATGCAGAAGCTGATAAAATCAAGTCTTCGCTCCTTTCTATTGTTCAGAGATCTGGAGATGGAAGCAGTCCGTTGGTCCAATCCTGTTTAAAGCTGCTTATGATGCTGTTACGGAGCACAAGGATTTCAATTTCACATAATGAACTTCACATGATTATTCGATTTCCAATGTTTATTGATATTCAAACTCGTCCTTCCACTTTAGCGCTCTCGCTTTTGAAGGCAATTCTCGCACGAAAACTCGTCGTTCATGAAATTTACGACATAGTTTTGCGAGTTGCTGAACTAATGGTCACGAGTCAGTCAGAATCGATTCGCAGGAAATGCAGCGAGATCATGTTACAGTTTCTTCTTGAGTATCATCTCTCTGACAAGAGATTGCAGCAACATATGGATTTCTTACTGTCAAATCTTAGGTAATATGGATCTATTATACCTTTTTTTTTTCTCTTAACTCGGATTATTTATTTGGAATTTCTGCAGCTATGAACATCCATCAGGAAGAGAGTCTGTGCTGGACATGCTTCATGTTATTTTGATTAAATTTCCTAGAAGTATTATTGATAGTCATGTTCAGACTTTTTTTCTTCACCTAGTGGTTTCCTTAGCCAATGAGCAAGACCAGAGGGTCCGGTCCATGGTTTCAACAGTTCTCAAGGAACTGATTGGTCGAACTAGTCAGCAGATGCTGCAACCAATTCTAGAATATACCCTATCATGGTATTTTGGCGAGAAACAATATTTATGGAGCGCGTCTGCGCAGGTTATCCGATTTTCTTATTCCTTTCAGTATATTTATGTTCTGGTTTGCTACTGCATTAATATCCTTTAGTTATTGCTTAGTGTTTTTGCAAAATTCTGCTTTTTGTCATTTTAAGGGTAAAATATAATTTAAAATTTTGAATGATTCTACTTTCTCTTGTTTTTGATACTACTAATTGTTCATTTCGGTAATTTTATGACCAGTATACCCTTTAATAAGATGGAGGGATGGTATTCTTCTCTTAAGATGCTCAATTATATGATTTTCTCAATACCCTTCTCGTTTCCTCTCCAATACTTCCTTTTATTTTAGGTACTTCCCTTCACAATTCAATTCATGAAAAGTTCATGGTCATTTCCTTTAGTATCAAAGCAGATATCTTAAACGAAAGAGTTCATTGTAAAATTTGCAATTTTACATCAATGACTTTTATTATATTTGCAAAATCACATCAAAGCTCCTTCCACTTTCTCATTCACATTCCTATACCCACATGAATTCCCCAGCCTCCTAAAACTGATCGCCTAAATCCAAACTGTAATCCCTAATTGAATCAAACAATCTTAGCCTAGTGCCGTCGGCACCTTTTCCATTCCCCATTACAGCAATTTTCCATGATTGATCATTGAAGTAAACTCTTATCTATAATTTCAGCCCTACATATCTAGCCTTTCCACAACCTAATATTCAAGCATCAGCATCTAACACCTTATTCTTCAACCTGTTCCATATAAACCATACAAAATTCCGCTTCAAATTCTAAATATCAACCACCTTGAAAAATCATCCAATTTGATGCAATACAAAGATGCTAAAGTAGAAGAAGATTGGAATTCATTATTATGCCTTAATGGACACCTTCTTTGTGAGTATTAGATAAAAGGAGGATTCACATACCCATCACCTCAAACACTTTAATTTACATTTATAACACCTTCAAACCCTATTTACTTAACTTTTAAATACAACAACAATACCACATTGCGTGCCACCGTAACCCCCATTGTGAACTCTATCTCGTTTCTTGCATGTCATTGAACCTAGAGGTATATCTTTACTTGAATTTCCTTACCCTGATCCTCATTCTCCCACTCTTTCTCCCACATAGCTGCAGGATTCTCTATCCTTTGCCAACAAAAACCTGGGGCACTCTCAACCCTCAGAGCCTACTCTTAAAATTTCCATTTTTTGTACGAGGTGTTTGCATTAAATACATAGATGCAGATTAGACATTATAGAACATACAAAATTCTCTTCTGCATACATCCATAACATTGAAGTCCCTGGTCATCATCGCATTTTTTCTGTTTTTAGCGGAGAGCCTGGAACATTTCTCCAGATTTGAAGATAAGTACTTTGTGCTTCTTTCATCAGTGACATAATAGATTGGAACATCTATTGAGTCTCCATTAAAATTATTAATTTTATAATTGTTCAGACTGAGAGGACTAAATGAAGACCTTTAGTTATAACCTTTAGTTATATATAATCCATAATAACTAAGAATTTGGTTAAGCCAAAACTTGTAGCTATAACAGCAGTTAGCTTTGCAGCTAACACCAAGGCGGTGTTTTGGCCGCTATCGGGATTTACGTTAAATAGGATTAGTAAATCTGATAAATTCTGCATGGAGATGGAGCTCGTCGATAGCATTATAAATCCTTTAAACTCATCTTTCATTCAGATTATTCAATCCGGATTTATGTCATAATAGAGACGGAACACGACTTAAAGTGATAGAACATGAAAAATTTCAATGTAACGGTGCCTTGGATTTAAGTTTCATTTTTTGTGTTCTTTGTCTGGATTAAGTTAAATTCATTCCTAAATACTGTTAAATGTATGCTATGAAGCACCACCCAAGCGCAATAACTGTATGTGATTATAGTTTTGTTCTTTTAAAAAAGAAACCTTACATTTTCCCCTCCCCTCTCCCCTCTTCTTCTCACTGGCTTCTCTCTACTCCAGCAACGTTGACCGTGATGGTTTCCTTAACCAGAGAAGAAAACACTTATATGTCTAAGATTGAAGAAGTTGGTGCTCACTTGAAAGTGACTTTGGCATCATATTATGAAGAGGATATGCAGTGTTTGTCTTCACCTTAGTGTGAGAGCTTTCTAGTTGCTATTGTGAGGACCATGAAATCCGAGAGGGGAGAGAGGGTTTTTTGCTTTAGATTTATCTGTGATTGTGCTTAGAGTATGCCGCATAGAATCAAGATGGATTTGGACTGTGTTGACCTCATTTTTATGAGGTCTTTTCTTTTTCTTCCTCTTATTCTCTTAGAGGACTAGAGCTGGGACCCACCCCTCTTAAAAATTCGAACCACTTCCTGATTCTCTTGTGGTGCCTCACAACGGTGATCCCGAGCCATCCCCATTCGGTCGAGTGGTTATGATTTCGAGCTGTCAACACTTGGTTGAGTGGCTAAGATCATGTACCATCACCGCTGGGTTGAGTAGCTAGGACCAACACGTCAGGGGCCCCGAGAAGAGTTCCTATAGGATTTAAATGCCTTAGGACACCCATTATGACTTTCATGCTTTCACACACACAAATGTCACAATTCGAACAACTGACACACAAAAATATCATAATTCGTGTCACCTATACCTGTAAAAGTTTCACAATTAATCAAAACGTAAATCAATTTTGAGACGATCGATCGCATACCAAAATTTGAAGAAAATTGAATTTGACTTATTTTTTGCCCGATCGTTGATGAAGTTGTCCGAACAACCCCTAATGACAAAATGGATTGCGCCGACGCATCCAGAACGTCGATTTTAATCGAGAAAGACACCCATATTGCTTGAGTTCCTTGCACGTAAGAAATGCACGAATTATTACTCAAATATGGTACAATTATAGGAAAAATAGTCAAACGACATCAGATGACGAAACTGATTGTGCCAGTGCGTCCGGGACGTCAATTTTAGCTATAGGGGACATTCATTACATTATGATGACGAGTCCAAGCTAGAAATGCGTAAATTAGGGCTTTTGATTGTCAAAATAAAAAAAATATATATGTAAAACCTATTTCACCTAACTCACACACACTCCCAGATGGCTCGGCTCTTCTCTGTCACGCGCGAGCCCTAACCAAGCCCTATCACTCTTCTCCTCGCTCGGTCCAGCCGCTCGCTCGCCTCCTCTCCCGTGATCGACAGCACCCGGGCGTGTGCTAGCTCGTGCGCTCCTCTCTTAGCGAGTCTCCTGGTTCGATCGAGCCCTAACCAAGCCCCTTATCTTCTCGAGGCCGCATTATCACCACCCTAAATGCGCCTCTTCCTCTCCCGTTACCTCATTTGGCCACTTCATCAGGGTAGGTACAGCTCCTTTTTTCCCTGTCTATAATAGCCCTACCTAGGGCAGGGTTAGCGGTGGTTGAAGCTTGGGAGAGGGGGAAGTGCTGCCAAAATTTCGTGTCCCGCTTGATATTCTTAATTGTCTGCTTGGTATTCTTGTTTAGTTCCTTGGTTTTCTTGCTGGGTGGCTCGATTTATTTTTGCGTGATTGCTTATTTGGCTACCAAGGTATTATCTTCTTGCTATAGTTGCTGGAGATTCTTGTTTTGTTACCTATATTGGAGTTCCACGTGAAATTTAGTCCGGTTATTGTTCACTCTTGCTGCAGTTCATACAGTTTAAGTACACCTTTAAATGAGACCTTCTTATTGTCTCCATATTTTGATGCTATTTAAGCTCCTTAGTACCTATCTGTTTTCCTGCACGTGCTCCTTTCCAACCCTTGCACACCTCATTGTTTTGCTGAAATACGTTTAAACATACATTGAGCTTCATTTTGGTATGTCTAGGGTGATGTTTTGAAGCTTCTCTTGCTCCTTACTTGCTCTTTACCTCACTGTTTTGCTGGAACATATTTAATTGTACTTGGAGCTTCATTTTGGCATGATTAGAAGGGTTTGTTGGAGCCTTCCTTGCTCCTTACTGATCCTTTACTTTATTGATTTACTAAAACATGCTTAAGTGCACATTTTGTTATGGTTTTAGCTATATTTGGAATGGAAATATTTGAAACTTTTGGGACCCTCTTTGCTCCTCAACTTACTGATTTCTTTAGACAACTTATTTGAACTTTTGCTTANCTCCTCTCCCGTGATCGACAGCACCCGCGCGTGTGCTAGCTCGTGCACTCCTCTCTTAGCGAGTCTCCTGGTTCGATCGCGAGCCCCCAGCGCACGAGACTCCTTCTCTTCTTTGCAAGCCGCTTGACCAAACAACTCCCAAATTGTGAAGCTTTACCTGGCCGACCCCTTATCTTCTCGAGGCCGCATTATCTCCACCCTAAATGCGCCTCTTCCTCTTCCGTTACCTCATTTGGCCACTTCATCAGGGTAGGTACAGCTCCTTTCTTTTCTGCCTATAAAAGCCCTACCCAGGGCAGGGCTAGCGGTGGTTGAAGCTTGGGAGAGGGGGAAGTGCTGCCAAAATTTTGTGTCCCGCTCGATATTCTTAATTGTCTACTCGGTATTCTTGTTTGGTTCCTTGGTTTTCTTGCTGGGTGGCTCGATTTATTTTTGCGTGACCGCTTATTGGGCTACCAATGTATTATCTTCTTGCTATAGTTGCTGGAGATTCTTGTTTTGTTACCTATATTGGAGTTCCATCGTGAAATTTAGTCCGGTTATTGTTCATTCTTGCTGCAGTTCATACAGTTTAAGTATACCTTTAAATGAGAGCTTAATATGCCTTTTACCTTCTTATTGTCCCCATATTTTGATGCTAATTAAGCTCCTTAGTACCTATCTGTTTTCCTGCACGTGCTCCTTTCCAACCCTTGCACACCTCATTGTTTTGCTGAAATACGTTTAAACATACATTGAGCTTCATTTTGGTATGTCTAGGGTGATGTTTTGAAGCTTCTCTTGCTCCTTACTTGAACTTTACCTCACTGTTTTGCTGGAACATATTTAATTGTACTTGGAGCTTCATTTTTGGTATGATTAGAAGGGTTTGTTAGAGCCTTCCTTGCTCCTTACTGATCCTTTACTTTATTGATTTACTAAAACATGCTTAAGTGCACATTTTGTTATGGTTTTAGCTAAATTTGGAATGGAAATATTTGAAACTTTTGGGGCCCTCTTTGCTCCTCAACTTACTGATTTCTTTAGACCACTTATTTGAACTTGTGCTTTGGTGGTTTGTGGTTATTCCGTCACATGCAATCATCTATAGTTTCATAATAGAAATATTTACATACATACTACACAAGTCTCATGTGCCTTCATATCAAACCTTCCCTTTTTTTATATACTGAGGAAAATTTAGAGGCTATAGACATGAAATTTAGGTGTTAAAAATGTAAATTCATATGAAGAATAGGATGGAAAGATTGTAAAAGGGGTGGTGGAATTATTGATAGGCATATCTTTGTGATAAAAATCTGAAAGTTTTGAATTGGCCTATTTGCAAAAATCTTAAAGTTTTGATGGCTCTCTTTGCGAAAACTTGAAAAAGTTTGCATGGGAATCAACTGATATGCATGTGAATTTGTTGTTATTCTTTAATTGGCCGCACATAGGGAATAAGTGTTCCTTTGCGGGTTTGCTGGTTTTAGCACTTCAAGTGTTCAAATACAAAGTTTATGAGGTGTCAAATGGTCATTTACTGCAGGAATTAAATATCTCTTTGATGGAATTTACTCTCTTTGCTGAAATTTACCTTCTTTGCTGAAATTTACATGTAGCTTTTATTCGTTTGCATATTTAACACCTAAACTCTGCTCATTACACCCATGCCCTTCAAATCTTTCACGTCGCATGAAACTCACTACAATATTGCCTTTTAAATAAGCAATACATCTTCTATGCATAGTCAAAGTGGTAGGCATGTAAAAAATTGAGGCTTGGGTGCTAAATATGTAAAACGGATAGTTTATATGCAGATTTCTTATTTTAGATTCCTCATTTCAGATTTCTTATTTTAGATTCCTCATTTCAAATTTCTTATTTTTTTCCATTTATATTTGCACGCATAACGGTGGACATGTTGCGGGTCTTTGTCACTTTATCCTTAAAAGCAATCACATTTGTGCAAAATTTTACTAGAGTATTGCTTATACATCTATGGGCTTATGCGTACGATACATAAGTATATGTGTATAATTGCTATTCCTTATTATACTTATTCCCCTTTCCCCTCTTTACAAATGATTGTTTGCTTAGCTTTTTTGATTAAGGGGATATGTCGAGGGTCGAGCTTTATGGTTTGCCGATATTGATTCAACAAAACTTTTTTTTAGTGTATGCTATACATAGAAAGGCCATGTGGCTTGCTGATTTTGGCTTTCTTGTTATATGCCCCGAACTTNGAGCTTCATGGTTTGCCGATATTGATTCAACAAAACTTTTTTTTAGTGTATGCTATACATAGAAAGGCCATGCGGCTTGCTGATTTTGGCTTTCTTGTTATATGCCCCGAACTATTTAGAACTCCGAGGCTCATTGATTTGGGTCAAAACTTTGGTTGTTCAATGGTTTCATTGCTTGGTTACTTTGTGCTTTACTTTAAAAAAAAAAATGAAAGCTTTCCTGTTTTTTTTGCAAAGGGCGGAAAATTTTGGTGCTTGGCTTTGTATAAATTTGAAGTTATACAAACTGGTTTTATGCAAGTTGGAAATCCGTTTGGTTTGATGTACATCTGGAGTTATACGAGCCATTTTTTTATGTGAATATGATATTCATATGGATTGGTTTTTTGTAAATTTGAAACCATACGGTCTGTTTCGAAGTTCTTATGGGTCGGCATTATAGAAATCTTGTTGAGGAGCATACAATTCTTATGTATTTACATGTCAAACGATGCAGAATTTGTTGGGGGGCTTTTGCTTACAGTTTTGGAGTCGGTTCTATGGGTTTTCACTTACCTTTAGGTACTGTTTTGGGCTGATTACGTGTTACACTTGGGGACTTTCAAATTGTTGATTTTGAGCCTTATGACTCACTGTTCGGGGTGCCTCCCTTGCTGTTTTTGGAGGGGTTTTGGGGCTGTCATTGCTCAACTTCCTCACTGATTTGGGCACTGTTTTGAGGCATTTTGGTGGGCTGATTTGAAGTAACCGATGCATAGTTTTAAGGCTTTTTAGTGTGTTCTTTTGGAAACTTAAAAATATGTTTTGAGGGCCGATCCATCATTCATTTCTCTACTCTTTCAAGTGGATTAGTCCCTCCTCTATCTCACCCCATTTTTCTTCTTTTATTTCCATGCTTCTTAGTTTGATTTAGGTGCTTATGTTTGAAATAAAAGCGCACATATATAGCCGTGGCTATATATGAATATAGCTGTGATTATATATAAACCATCAAGCATGGTTGTAAGTCGGACGGTTTCGTGGTTTAAAGGCGGTGATGACAAAGACATCTATTAATAAAGCAGAATAATATTGCATTCTACGACACCGGAACTCGATCCAGGGATCTGGTGAAAGTGTAGGATGTATATATTATTCACCGAAACTAGTCTAGTAAGACCCCTTGCCTTCTTAGGTTGCTGGAGGTCCTAGCCCGATAGTGTGATCTACGTGGACGTTCTGTTTTTGATATAACGACAAAACATATTTTTTTTACAATAAAAAAATTATAATACTTTCGATTGCTAAATAAAACAAAACTATTTTTTGCCTATATGCATGATAAATCAAATACTTTAAATGATACAATATGATCGTCCACTTGCCAATTACCTGCGTTGGGCTAAGAATTTTCCTCCTAATTTTGTCTTGTTCGTAATTTCTGGCTGAATGTCGGGTTTTATGTATGTAGATGACTGACGGTTGCTTTCGGAGTCCTTTGGGAATAATTAAGTTGAGTTTACTTCGACCTGAATGCTTAAGATTTTCCTCGATTTTCTGTACGTTTTCTTACAGTTCTCTTTGAGTTTTTGTGGGTCACTTTCAGTTTTCTTCAAGTTTAACATACGATGCTCTGTCATTTATTCTTTTATATATCAATGTATGCTTGGCCCAGCTGCTAAATTCTCTACTATACTCGTTTGCTCCTATATGCAATATTAATTGTTGCAGCAGCGGGAAGGACCCCCAAGGTACACATGTTTATTTTATATATTGCATTTTCTACTTTTTTTTACCGTATATTTTATTGTTTATTTTCTTTACTGCATTCCATACTGCATTTTTTTTAATGCGCTGCTATAGTTCTTTTATTCCTGCATTTGCTTATAGAATTCATAAAACTTTGGGATATAGCCTGATTTAGGAAATACACTTCAGCAAATCATCGACTTAATAATATTGTACGCTCACATATAAGACACAAAACCTGAAACTGCTAGTACATAAAGCGTGGAGCAAGCCTTTGTGGAGAACACGACAAAGATGCAACTGATGGAGAAAGACGATCTACTTCAGCTAAACTTTTTTGTAGAATAAATAACTCATAGGACTTTGAGGTGGTTTGCTTAGCGCGACATAAATCCTCACCTCATCTTTTAAACTTTTGCACAATCTTGTTGTGCAATATAAGTCTTAACACTTTTAGGATTTCGAGATTGTCGTGCGATACAACGTAAATCCTCCTATCATCTTAGGCCATTTGTATGATTGTGTATCGTGTGAGCGTAAGACCTAACTAATAAAATCGACACGATTAAACATTAAATAATATCATTTCAATGACATAAAACCAAACAACAGAATAGTTGGGAAGTCACCGAGGCGTGTCTTGAGATCTGTGACATCCTCTACCCTGAATTTCTTTGACTCCTGAAAATAACTGTTCTTATTTTGAGCCATTCACTTTTGACTTTTCTGTGTCCTACTTTGGAAACTTAAAATTTAAAATCTTGAAGACAGAACTTTTGATCTTAATTGAGAGATTTCTTAAGTTACTCTCGTCATTTAAGATGTAATTAACTATAGGAGTTTAGCTCTATAAAGAACTTGAAACCCGCGCAAAATAAATCCTATCTAATTTTTATCTAGGTAGGAGAATTTGTCGGGTAAACATAAAATGTTTCGCAGATCAAACATATGTCACAACTTTAGTTTAGATGGTTGAGCCTATTATCAAGTGATATGCTTATCCTTCGGGATAGTTTATTACTTATGACATCGCGCACAATCTTTCAAACTATCAAATATGTGAGACTCTTTGGTCTCATATATTTTCAAAGTTAAAATATTATTTTCAAAAATCAAAATCACCTATATATATTAAAACTATTTTCATATTTAAATCATTTCAAAAAATAATGGCTGACAGATGACAATGTTTATGGTGGCAGGGAGTGTGGTATTTTTGTTGTGTTTAGAAGTTTTAGGTGTTGGTTAACTAAATAGGTTTTTATGGTTTAGATATGTAAGTTAATGTGTTTGAGATGGTATGCATGTATAAATCCCACTACATAAAATATTCTTGTTATAAATGCTTAAATTTGTAGGAATTACAATAAAAAGTTGTTTTAATAAGTTTGTTACTCTAATAATAATTTAAAGATGCTAAATTGTTTGCTTGAATTATTTACCACATATTGCTTGGCTTTTCACACAATTTATATAAATTTCATGCATGATGACATGGATGTTATGTCATTATGTTTCTTTATTTGACTGTTTGACCTCATATGAAAGTTACAAATGTTACATTTAAGCTCTCCTTAGTGTAACTCAATCCATGCCATTGTCGGTCACTGTTTTTTGATTTGAAAATAATTTTTTTGGAAATTTAATTTAATATATGAGATATATAATTTTGATTTTGAAAGCAGTGTATTTTAATTTTTGAAAAATGAGACCAAATAGATCCCATTCATCCAATAGTCTATATAATCATGTCCGATACCGCAAATACCACACTTTTTCGAAAGATAAGTGTATACCTCAGCGATAGACCCAGTCATACAAACTAAGGTATTTGTGACATTCGTTTTGGTCTGCGAACCTTTTATGTGTGACCGACAAGTTTTCCTACCTAATATAAAGATTAAGTAGGGTTTATTTTACCTGGGTTCTAAGTTTCCTATAAAGACAAACCCCTATAGTTAATTACATCCCAAATGACTTGGTCACTTGAGAAAACTCTTGATGATGATCAAAGGTACTAATATTCAAGAATTCGAAGTTTAAGTTTTTACGGTAGGACTTGGAAAAGTAAGTGGGAGTAACTCAAATAAGAACAATTATTTTCAGGAGTCCAAAGAAATAAAAAGGTAGGGGACGTCACAGATCCTGAAGAAAACTCTCAGTGACTTCCCAAACTATTCTAATGTGTGGCTGCGTTTTATAGATGATGTTATTCGAGTGCTCAATCCTGCAAATTTTATTATTTGGGACTTGCACTTGCATAATACCTGATCATGCAAATAAATCATAAAGATAGGAGGGATTACGTCATACCGGACGACAACCTCAGAAACTAAGACGAGTTAGGACTTACGCTGCACAACATAGTTGCACAGGAGCCTAGAAAGAGTGAGGATTTACGTCACGTTAGGCGAGCTACCTCGAAATTCTATAGGTCTTTATTTAGACTAAGGAGAGAGATTGCTAAAGAATATCCTCATGTTGCTCGATCTAAGCTCATTGTCGTGATGCTCACAAAGTTGGCTCAAAACTCCTTGTTGAAGTAGCAGTCCTAAATTCTAAGGTTCAAAATGCTTTACCAGGTATGTGTAAGTGACAAGTTTT
>JXCR01054997.1:188144-200820 GCA_002079205.1 Phalaenopsis hybrid cultivar | reverse complement strand
GGGGGGGGGGGGGCGTTAAAGTTGATTCGAGTGACACTGGTTAGGATTTCACGGTTTTCTCATTCTGCCACTATTATTTTCTTTTGAATTTACTTAGTTTAAACGAGTTGTTAAGCTTATTTAAATTAGAGAGATCTCGTTAGCAATCGTGGGTTACCTCATCCGAGGGACTCCCGCAAATTCAAAATGACGTGTTATACTTTTTGTTTTGTTTTGAAAATGTTATTTAATTTTGACAAATAGTTTTGTAATTTTTTCAGTTTTGGTATATGTTTTGCAGGTAAAGTAAATAAATGCAAGTAAGAAAGTACTGTGTAGTAAATAAAGGAACTGCAGTGCATAAAATAAAATGCGTACCTGAGCTTTTGTTACCTCTGCATGGTTAGTTCATAAAACATAATATAATTGGCAGGAATTTTAAATAAATTGCAGAAAAAGAGAAAAAAAAACAGGAATTCTAGTGTGAAAAGCAACAAAACGAGTCGTAACAAAACACGAGCAGACAAAGCAAAACTCGTGGTCACATATGAAAGACCAAGATTAGATATAAGTCATCAGTAAAGGTGGGGGTTCAGAGCTGTACTGTGTGCTTCCCAACTTTGAGTAAGAGCTACAAACCCGACAATCTACGGAAGACAATCCTTAACCTTAATCCAAGTGACTAGCCGTGGGCCTTTTTAAGTTTTACCAAATTTCTTTGATTTTTTTAATGAAAAAGTTGTTGTATATATTTATATGTAGAGTTCACTTAACAGGTAAGAGAAATTTTATTTTTATTTTTGTAAAGTAGTAGACTCTAATCAGGCTAGGACTACTGGCGACTTAAGAGCATCGGGGGAAAAATCTTATAAAAAATTGGCGAATAGTATCATCTGTCCTTATCCTCTCCCCTCATTGAAGGTCCTTGAGGTAGGCGATACTATTCTAATAATCCTATTTCGTATCCTTCGTTTAAGCACACATAAGCAATGTCGTCATCGTCCCCGCTACCTATGCCCTAAACTTATTCTACTCCGGTGATCTATATATGACATTAACAAATATTCCCAATTGTCAGGAGAATTTGAGTGTAATGTACAAGCTTAAATCCCGGTGCATTGGGTTTCATTGTGGGTTAAGTCATGGCGGAAATTTCACTAGTTGATTTATTTACGGAAGACACGAACCACATCTTGGTGTATCCTTATGTTTAATGCTTTAATCAATTGGTGAATTAAAGTTAAGTGTCTAGCTTCATCGTTCATTCGAAATTTAGGGAGATGAAATACCACCTAGGGCGTGCTCATAAAATCTAGGAAACCTACACTTTAACCTGTGTTTGAAGTGATTCAAGGTGTTTTATCTTTAATTAAGTGTTTTCCAACTCTCAAATATCTTTAAGTGTCTTCTAAATAATTAAATAAAAAATTCCCATTTTTTGACTTAACCATTTATTAAGGAAAATAAACTATAAGAAAGAGGAAGACCATTTCCAAAACTAGTAAATCAAAGGAGTGAAACATCAAGTGAATCAGCCTAAAAACGTTTAAATAACAATCAATTGAAACCCAAAACAGTGAGCAAAATGACTGCCTAAAATGAACTATAAACCGCGTGTAAATCAACGATTAAAAGCTACATGAACCTCTCCAAAATAGTTCATAAAACAACCCAAAATGATACCTTTAATGTCTCCAAAACAGTGCATAGATTGCCTCAAAACAGTGCACGGGTTGCCTTAAATCAGCCCACCAAAATCAAAACAGTGCCAAAATGGTGCTTTTAATATTTCCAAAACAGTGTATAGATTGCCTCAAATCAACCCACCAAAATGCCTCAAAATAGTTCATGGGTTGCCTCAAGTCGACCCACTAAAATGCCCCAAAGTGGTATCAAAACAGTGCCAAAATGGTGCTTGAATATTTCCAAAATAGTGTTTAAAATAAGCTCTAAATGATATTTTTAATGCCTCCAAAGCAGTGAATAAACATGCCCAAATGATACTTTAATACATATTTGACAATTTTTAAACATTCACATATGCAACACTTATGCATTTACCTCCCAAAAGATATAACCCCATTACATCTGTAGGCAAAATGGTATGTGCATACCGATTGGAGTTTAGGATTATACATGTAAATATGTAAGAATCGACAGTACTTATGGAGATCCTCAAAAATCCAATTAATTAGCAAAGGATAGTGGTAACGCAACCACCAAATAATCACAAACTTATGTTCATGAAAATGAATTCATAAACTAACTATTCAAGAAATAAAAATAAATTTCTGAATTTATAATGCTAAACGAGAGTAGATTTTCTGTATTTCCAATTCACACAGAATGTAATAAGGCTCAGCTCTAAAGTGAAATAGACAATGGTGCAAAAGTTGGACAATGGATAAGAGACACACCATAAAAAGTGAAAACAGCGATTAGCTTGCAACATGTTCTTTGTAAACCAAAAAGACAATCACTGAAATCATACTTTCTTCACCGACAAACTCAATCTCATAACAGAGCAACGGGAAGCTACCTACAGCTGAGCTCTAGGGGCATGCGAGTCTCAGGGCGACATTTAATTAGCAAAGATGAAAAAAAAAATCATAATCAGCTCAAAGCTTCTGAAAAAGGGAAACTCGAGGAAGGGATCTTACGTTTACCTGAGAAATGCTTACCTCGAGCTTTGAGGAGTGAGGGAGAGGGAGACGTTTCCATAAAGAAGGATTGTGGGTGAAGGGCGATTCGAACGGCTGTTTGGCGTGAGGAGGAGCTAAGTATCGTGAGGGAGAGGTGAGGGCGAGGCAGGCGTTTCCGTGAAGAAGGATTTTGTGATAAGGAAGGCCGAGCCGAATAAGCTGGAGAAGCGAATGGCTATGGCTTTGGGTGCCGAGAGGGAGAGCTGAGCAGGCGAGTGCTACGGGGCGAGCGTGAGAGGGAGTCAAGCGGCGTCTAGTCGTGAGGGAGAAGCGAGCCAAATGACTGTTCGGTCGAGCAAGGAAGAGAGGAGCAGGCTTCGGGTTGCGTGAGAGAGAGAGGAGCAGGCGAGCGGGGAAGTCGAGTGAGGGCCTCAGTGTAGAGGGGAGAAGGCACATCAGGAAGCTCGATATTTCGGTGTAGGGGAGAGACGAGCGGGAGAGATAGGCGACGGTTTTTTCGGTGCAGAGGGACGACGAGGCTTCGATGCAGAGAGGAGGAGAGGTGAATTAAACAGTCGAGAGAGAGGGAAGGAGTCGAATGATGAGCTCAAAGCTTAGGAAGGCAGAGACACGATTTTTTTGTATATCAGACATTCCAGAATGATCGTTATGCGACATATTGGCAGGGAATTGATTGAATTCCATTCATGCAATCGGGGTAAATTGGAATCTAATAATGCCTGATTAAATTTAATTAAGGCATTAGCCGGGGTAATTTGAAATTTGAAATTACAAATTGGGTTGTTAGCCCGACCCGACATAATTGGCCATTGTCTGAGTATCATTTAATGACCAGTAAGCTGCAACTGAACGCAATGATTGATGCTTGGCTTCAGGCTTTCCAAATATTTAACTATGGAGTTTTCCCTATAGTTCCCTCAACTCACATTTCAGGGTGAGCTACGCAAATTGCACTGTGAACTCTTCTACTTACAACTTCCTCTGATGTAAGTGCTGTAGCCTCAAGAACATGTCCTGACAGTAGTGTGCGGGTAGATACTTCTTCTGCATCTCCTTCATCTACTCCTAAGTAGTGATCTTGTTTCTTTCTTTTCTCTCCTCACAACCTTCAGATTCTCCTACCACAAAAAGACATTCTTCTTTAGTTTTATGACAACAAGCTTTACTCGCATATCAGCGGGTACTTATACTCAAAAATTCTAAGCAGTTTACATCCACTGAGTGAAGTCATCCAGATTCATCCTCCCTTGAAATTCGGTATGTCTACCTCACCCCCATGTCTTCATGCCCTTCAAGAGTTACTTCATCCCTTGACCTCCTGGTATTGAATCCCAAAGCTCCTTTGTATATCTTCTTCATTGGAATAATCCATATGGAAGGGATTCAGGTTTTCATGCTCTCTACTTCAAATATCACTATCACAATCAACGTTGATCACTCCATCTATTTCTTAGTCATCAAGTCTTTGTTGAAGTCATCGGATTTTTTGTTGCATCTTTTTCCCGATCGGCTTTGGACACTTCTCTCCTAGTGGCATGACTAGGGTTCATATTTGCGAGGTGATAGAGGGTGTATGGGGCTGATTTAGGGAGCAAACAAAAAATTAGGGTTGCTGATTTTGAAAATCAGCAAGAGGGGATTAGGGTTAAGTTAAGATTTGGTATGGTTTGATGAGTTTAGTCACTCTAGGATGAAATTAGGGTTGTGTTAGCTCTGATACCAAATGATACCAAAATTTAACAAACACCCATGGGAAGACATTTTACTGAATTCAAAGTCTGAAAATTAGAACAAACAGAGAAATAAAAAATTGCAACAAGACAACAATGCAACACTAGAATTGGGGTTGGATCTAAGGTGTAGGTGGTATGGATGAAGCTTCAAGGTGGCAACAAGCTAGAAAGCGATGAGGGTGAAGGTGCAGGAGAGAGTGTGGGAAGGGTAGAAGGTGATACATACATACCACCTCGAGAATGAGATACAACCGAACCACCATTCAGATCCCCTTGAATACAACCCTAGAAAGGGGAAAGAGGAGCCGGCGACTCTACAAACTCAAATTAATAAAAAACTAAATCCTAAACATTAAAGAAACACTTAAATAGACCTATTATTATTAGTAGTTGCCCCCACTCCAACTAGGCAGCAACCTTAGGCCTAGAGATGGTTGACTGCCCCTCCATCAAAACCTTGACTGAATCGGTCGGCCAACCCTGGATCAATTACTAATCAGTCTCTCTAATATTAGGATCTAAAACCTTGTGATATTAACATATTGAGTTTGCTAGCAGACACAGGATTAGAAGTCCACGTCTGGTTGGTTTGATTTATAGATTAAGCTAAATCAACTTGTTTTGGTTTTAAAAGTCAAAAACTTGATTTGACTAAACTATTTTTCCGTCCAAACTGCACCAAAAACAATTAGAATTCAGCCTTTTTGGTGTGGTTTTGAATGATCTGAAATGTAGTTAAAGTTAATATTGAAACTAATTACCTTTTAATTAAATAGCATATGTAAAAAAGCCTAGTAATCATTAAATTTTTTCATGAGTGCTCACCTATTTTTGAATCAATTTTTAAATGATCCGTATGTCATTTATTTGTGGTTCACAAACTTGATTGATTTAATATTTGAAGAAACTAGTATATAACTTGGTTTTTGGTTTAATTGGTTTTAAAAATAAAACCAAACCCATAATCAAATTGAAATAAAATTAAAATTACAATCAATAAAAGAACCGATACTTTAAACTTAAACTACAATAACCAAATAAGATTAGCTCTATTTGATTATTTTTTGTTTTATCTAAACCAATGCACATCTGTAGTTGAGATGATGAAAACATTAGATCTTGTTGGTTTACCTATATCCAAAAAAAATATACCCTATGTAATTATAAATATGATACCAAACCCTTAAAACTAAATTTAAATAACTTTCTTATTTAAGAGATCTTAAATAAGATCGTGTGGGCTATTTGACTACCGGGTTTTGCGCTCATTGGAATTCTCGTTTTCATCTTGGATCTAAATCCTTGTTTAATGGATGAGAAATGCAGTTAAAACTTAAAATAAGTTTAATCTACCTCAAATATGATATACTATTCCCTAATATCTTGCACATTGAAGAGGCTCAAGAAAAAGTTGACTTTTCTTAGCAATCAATTTTTATTTCTTTTAAGTACTCCCTTTTGTTTAGTTCGTCAAATTTTTTTTCGAGGTTGCTTCATTATCATGCTTTTAGTCGCTGATAAGCAGTTTGTAAATTTTTTAATTATTTAAATTTATTTATTTATTTTCTGAATATCTTTAATTTATTCCATTTCTTTCGAGTAAGTGTAGCTTGAAACTATTCTTCAAGTCCTCTTCTCTTTTCCTTTTATTTCATAATGATCTAATTATTTGATTTTTTAGGTTATTGGGCTATTGATTGAAGTATGGAGAGGAGGTCTTAAGAGGCATATTATTGGTATACTGCAAATTGCTAGAAATATCTTGAAAACTTCTATAGATGCAGTTGAGATTGCAGAAATTGGTGTAAAAAAGGAATCGGTGGTTCCATTCTGGAAAGAGGCTTACTATACACTTGATATGATTGAGAAGATGCTTATTCAATTTTCAGAACTTTACTTCCAACTGGATTTTCAGGTTTTTTTTTCTGTATTTTGAAATTTTAGCCATTCTTCATTGCAGCGTATTTAAATGCCCAATTTAATTTTCTTGGATGTGATGCCCAAAAAATGAAAATATTGCAAACTTTATTCCATGGTTTGATGATCGAGTAATTGCGCTACGAATTTCTTTTTGGTGATTCTTTTTTATTGGGGCATTTACAGACATACCACCCAATTCTTATGTATTTACATATCTAAAATGTATACTTTGTTTTTATATTTATACCACCCAAATCTTTCATATCATCACAAAAATACCACGGTTTTATCTTTTAAAAGGTGAAATGTTTCTTTTAATGCGTAGATAAGATGAGATTATATGTAAAAATTGAAATTTAGGTGTTAGATATGTAAATACGGAGGAATTGTTAAGTGTTATGTATGTAAATCTTCCTTTTCAGTATCATTTACCTTGGAAACTAGCTAGAAGTATCATGAGATCTTTACTTGTGTTTTATACTTGTACAAACGATAATCAACCATTCTCTTTATCCAACTTTTCTAAACAATTTAAACATTAACGAACTAATGCCCGCGTGCCTGTTAAAGAAAAGATAAATTGATGGGAATGAAAATATATATTTTTTATCATTAAGGATGGCATCTTGTCCTCATTTTATATATTAAAGGTGGCACAAGTTCCATTATTATGCCATTATAAAAACGTAATTATGTATTCACCAACACAACAACAACAAGCCTTCATCCCGTTTAAGTGTGGCCGGCTATATAAATCCTTTTTCTCAATTGACAGAAAAACATGGGTGAAACCACCAGCATGGCCACTCTCAAAATTTTTATTGCTTTATATAATGATCAGGTTTTAGGAGTTTACCCACACACGATTTATGATTTTGCCCAATCCACATAAAAAATGACCAATTTAACCACCTGTTTATATATATTTTCTTCGAAATTTTCATTCTTATCTATTTATATTTCCATTTCATAAATCTAATAATATTATCTTACTAGTTATTTGTATTTCATTCTAAAAATGCTAATTATATATTTTTTATTCATTTTTGTTATTGTTATTGTTATTATTATTATTATTGTTGTTGTTGTTATTATTTAATGCTTAAATTTTTGCCCACTCTAAGAAAATGGGCTTGTTCTACCCTTTGCTGGCAGAGAATTTTCAGTAGTAGCGATGCCAGATATTAACCCTGTTCTTTCTTTAGAAAATGTTCAACACTGAGTTTTTTTTTCTCTGCTTAGAGGCTACATAAAAGCTGCCTTTTCTTAACCTCTAAATGATTAAAGAACTAAGTATTGTCTTATTGTTTTTTCATCAGGAGATCTGGGGTTTGATTTGCAAATTTTTATTGCATCCTCATTTATGGTTGCAAAACATTTCCAGCCGGCTTGTGGCCTTGTATTTTAATGCTGCAGCTGAAGCAAGCAGAGCTGACAGTGAGAAAATGAACCAAAACAATCTTTTTCTTATCAATCCTACCAGACTATTTGCAATCTCCGCTTCAACCTTGAAGCAACTGGAGGTACAGGTGACAGGCGATTCGAGTGGCAATATAATTACTCAAAATCTCGCGTTTTCAATTTGCAGTTTGCACTCATTTGCAAAGCGTAAGAGTCCGACCGGATTGCATGCATTANTAATGCTGCAGCTGAAGCAAGCAGAGCTGACAGTGAGAAAATGAACCAAAACAATCTTTTTCTTATCAATCCAACCAGACTATTTGCAATCTCCGCTTCAACCTTGAAGCAACTGGAGGTACAGGTGACNTAATGCTGCAGCTGAAGCAAGCAGAGCTGACAGTGAGAAAATGAACCAAAACAATCTTTTTCTTATCAATCCTACCAGACTATTTGCAATCTCCGCTTCAACCTTGAAGCAACTGGAGGTACAGGTGATNAATCTTTTTCTTATCAATCCTACCAGACTATTTGCAATCTCCGCTTCAACCTTGAAGCAACTGGAGGTACAGTTGATAGGCGATTCGAGTGGCAATATAATTACTCAAAATCTCGCATTTTCAATTTGCAGTTTGCACTCATTTGCGAAGCGTAAGAGTCCGACCGGATTGCATGCATTCTGGTCAATGCTTGATGCTGGTGAGAAAAGCTTGTATCTGGAGGCTTTTGATTTACTTGGTTCAAGAAAGGCGAAAAGGAGTTTTTTACTTTACACGAGTGTTACCGATGAATCTTCGGCGGAGAAGGATCGCACAACATCGGATAATGAGGACCTTCAATCGCTATTAATTAAACCAATTTTGAAGAGGTTGGGAAAGATAGCTATGGAGAGAGAAAATTTTCAGGTTTGTGCATGAAATTTTTTTTATTTGGGGCATTTACATACATTACGCCCAAATTCTATGTATTTACATATCTAACACCTGAACTTTACTTTTTATATTTATACCACCCAAATCTTTCATATCATATTACAAACCATTATTTTAACTTTTCAAATGTGAAATATATCTTCTCATGTATAAGGTAGCATACATGTAAAAAAAAGGAAATTTAAGTGTTAGATATGTAAATACGTAGGAATTAAGTGGCATGCATGTAAATCTTCCTTTGAATGATTTATTCAACTTAGTGTTCTATTTCAAATATAGAAATAAAAATTGGCCCATAGCTTCATAATTAAACATGTGGGAAAAAAATTTACACACATACTACACAATTCTAATTTATTTGCTTATCTTGCACTTAAACTTTTATTGTTACATTTATAACAATTCAGTGCCATAAACCTATGCATCAAAAGGTGTATCTCACTTAGAAAAGTAAATAAAAGCGGCATTTTTGATGTGATAGTTAGGATTCGAGTATTACGCATGTAAATATGAACGTTTAGTGTTAGTTATGTAAATACATAAGAATTGTCAGGTATGCTTGTAAATGCATTTTATTGTAAATTTTTTATAAATAATTTTTGAAATGTCTGCAGATGAAAATTGTATTTAACTGCATAAGAACGATCTCCTCACAAATTGGTGAGGAAGGTTCACGTGATTATGCCATCCATCTGTTGCTACCGTTGTACAAAACTTGTGAAGGTTTTGCTGGAAAGGTCATCGAAGGTAAGCCTACTCATCTTTTTACTAAGCAATTTTCCTTTCACACATTTTCTAATAAGTGCTCTTTAGAAGTGTAGATACAGGAAATATTTTCTATCCGGACTCCAGACGTAGCTCTATGTGCAGACTCCCAATAATATACTGTTATGTGTGTTATATCGGGCCAACCTAAAAAAATATTAAAGTGGAACCGCGGACTTCATAATAACCACGAAATAACCTCTGCGGTTCCACTTAAATAATACGGAAATAACCTCCCATAAATATTTCTGTGGAGGTTATTTCAAGGTTATTTTGGGGTTATTGAAGAGACATATATTTCACTTCAATAACCCTGAAATAACCCAAAAAATAACATCTGCGGTGCTATTTCTGGGTTATTGAAGTGGAACCACATATGTTATTTCAGAGTTATTTCTGGGTAATTTCAGGGTTATTGAAGTAGAATATATGAGTTTCTCTTCAATAACCCCAAAATAATCTCTGCGGTTCTACTTCAGTAACCCCAAAATAATATCTGAGGTTCTACTTCAATAACCCCGAAATAACCTCCGCAATATAGCACACGTGGCGGCATATTATTGGAGTCTGCACGTAGAGCTACGTCCGAAGTCCTGACAGAAAATTTTCCGTAAATACATAGAAATTGAGTGGTATGTATGTATAAATCTTCCTTTTTTTGGTCCTTTTTACCCTTCTCAGATGAAATTAAGCAGCTTGCAGAGGAGGTTCGGGACAGTATTCGTGATGTGTTGGGAGTTGAGAACTTTGTACAGGTCTACAATAGGATCAGAAAGAACCTCAAGGGGAAGAGAGACCTTAGAATAAACAAACAGAAGCTGATTGCTGTAATGAACCCTATGCTTCATGCCAAGAGAAAGCTCAGAATAGCAGCTAAGCATAAAGCACATAAGAGAAGGAAAGTTGATGCAATGAAGATGGGCAGGAGAAGAACTTGAAGGCTAATTTTATATTTATTCACAATTTTGTTTGTTTTTTTTTAATTTTCTTATTAGATTTTATTTATCAAACATATTTGTTCTGATTGGTGATTGCTAGAAGTAGGATTAGGTGCCAAATGTATTCTTTATGATGTAGGATTTATGCAAGTGAGCATTGAAACACTTGCATGATGGAATCTATCTCGTGTATATGATCATAAATAGTCTATTTATTATCATCGACTTTAGTTGAACGAGTACAACTGAGCTATATCCCCCGAGCCTGATGAAGCATGTATTAAAGAGTCATGCTTATTCTATTCTTTTCCCCGGCGTAGCTGAGCCATTTTGGACTTGAACCAGAGATCTCGCTCGTGAAATAAATCATTGCACTTATGATCCAACCAATTGGGCATTTTAAAGTTATTTGATTCAGTGTGATATGCTAAAAGTTTTAAAGTTTGATATAATTTAGAAGATCTGGTAAGATAATGGGTTATATATGTAATAAATGAAATTTTTTTAAATATTAAATTATGCAATAATAATAATGATAATAATAATAATCATCCGTAGTATACTACTAGGACATCTTTAATATTAGCAATAATTATGTACATATTATATATATATATATTATATTCAAAAAGGAAATCTGTATTTGACAGATGCCTAAATACTAATTTTCTATGCGCTTGGCCTCATGATGAGAGTCCGCGCCATGTGCCTAAATTTCTGAGAACCCAACGTCACTGAGAATCGAACTCGTGACTTGAGAAGGCTTATAGTGAATCCTGCCAACCAACAGGCCACGGCTTGCGGCACGCACGCGCGCACACACACACACACACACATAGATTAAAGAAATGTCTGGAGGCTATTAGACAAGCCCCGACCATTCTTAAGTATGTTAAATATTTGTGTACCATACCCTACACACGGGGGAATTCAAACCCGTGACCTTGAGGGGACTTAAAGACCTTCAAAAAAGCTGCTCTACCAATAGACCGCGGAACTTTGCATTTTTCTCATAGATTCTCTAATACCATGGATATTAAAGAAGCAAAATACTCTCTAGATCATATGTCAAGGCCGAACATGGAGCATTACCAATAATCTTTTATGTCAAATATATAGAAATATATATTCACCACAAACTTGATACGAGCTAAATCAAATCTATGTCTATTCAAACTAAACATCAACTCGCTGATATCTTCANTGGAACCACATATGTTATTTCAGAGTTATTTCTGGGTAATTTCAGGGTTATTGAAGTAGAATATATGAGTTTTTCTTCAATAATCCCAAAATAATCNTGAAGTGGAACCACATATGTTATTTCAGAGTTATTTCTGGGTAATTTCAGGGTTATTGAAGTAGAATATATGGGTTTCTCTTCAATGACCCCAAAATAATATCTGTGGTTCAACTTCAATAACCCCAAAATAATCTCTGCGGTTCTACTTCAATAACCCCAAATATAACACACGTGGCGGCATATTATTGGAGTCTGCACGTAGAGCTATGTACAGAGTCCAGACAGAAAGTTTTTCCGTAAATACATAGAAATTAAGTGGTATGTATGTATAAATTTTCCTTTTTTGGTCCTTTTTACCCTTCTCAGATGAAATTAAGCAGCTTGCAGAAGAGGTTCGGGACAGTATTCGTGATGTGTTGGGAGTTGAGAACTTTGTCCAGGTCTACAATAGGATCAGAAAGAACCTCAAGGGGAAGAGAGACTTTAGAATAAACAAACAGAANCACACACACACACACACACACACACACACACACACACACACACACACACACACAAAGAGAGATTAAAGAAATAACCGGATGCTATTAGACGAGCCCCAACCATTCCTAAGTGTGCTAAATATTTGTGTACCATACCCTACACACGGGGAATTCAAACCCATGACCTTGAGGGGACTTACGACCTTCAAAGAAGCCGCTCTACCAATAGACCGCGGAACCTTGCATTTTTTCTCATAGATTCTCTAATATCATGGATATTAAAGAAGCAAAATACTCTCTAGATCATATGTCAAGGCCGAATATGGAGCATTATCAATCATCTTTTATGACAAAAATATAGAAATATATTATCATTTCATTCACCACAAACTTGATACGAGCCACAGCAAATCTATGTCTATTCAAACTAAACATCAACTCGCTGATACCTTCACCCAAGCCCTTCACGGCTACCAACATGTCTTCTTTTATGCACAAGATGACTGCCATAACTATTCAATATTGCCTATTTTTTCTCACCTATCTTTCAATAGGAGGTTTAGGAGGTTGTAACCTACCGGGAGGTCTCTGTATTTTAATATATATATATATATATATATATA